>PQWD01004244.1:45354-117171 GCA_019425675.1 Leucinodes orbonalis
TTTATATTTTCATATATTTACAGGAATGCTGTTGAGGTGGTAGTACCCGAACATGGACTAGAACCTGGCGCGTTTGAAGAGATAGTCACTGATGGTGAGTTTACTTCACGTTTTAATTTGTATAGTAGTTAATTGAAAACTTATCTTACCTTCACCAGTTCAAATTTGTAGGCTTTATTTATTTGCGGTTTATAACAATAACAGAGTTTCTTTCTTTTTAGGATGATCGGTGTGTAATCTAACATTCGAATGAATACGCAGAAGAAAAGTTGCGGCTGAGGACCGTAATAATGAATTTGGCTCATATATAAGACTTACCGGACGAATGGCGAGAAGCTCTCACTTGAAAACGGCACAAGATTTAAAGCGTCTCAAAGTGGGTGCTCCCTGGCAGGGTGTCGCAGGGGGCTATAAGGAATCCCAGTGTTTCTTTCGGGTCAATCTAGCATATCTGGTTGCCAGTAATAAAGAAACTCTACACGTTTCTTAACGGAATATGAATAATAGATTTATATTATATTATATGTGGGCTGTTGAATGTATGGTCTTAAATTCATAATGTTGTTGTTAAATTGTTTATATTAAAAACGACAATTTACTACTTTAATATCTTTAGTATCAATCATAATATGACGTTAACTGCAACTATTCTGAATTAATGAAGTTTATTTGGTTATATTTGAATTCGTTGTAATTATTGGCAGTGTCTTTTAGTGCAATTTAATTGTAATAAAACTAGTATTATAAAACAAGAGGATTCCTATTATTGGAATCACTTTCTTTTTCACACAGCTAGTCATTAAGTTCATAAACAATTTGTTCTATAATATAGAAAATAAACAAATAAAAGTACATGGCTGTTTTACTAAAAAACCTTAAGTACTCATCAGAAATACGCTGATTACATCTTATATTTAGGTAATTAGACGATTGAAGATTGAGCAAAATTTGTATAAAAGTATGCTCCTGAATGAAGCCACCCTTAACTTACTAAGATATTTTCTTGCATCTATCTTTTTAATGGATTTCAAGACTAAAGAGATTTTGATTTCATATAGAACAAGTTGGAAGGCATAGTTTTTGATGATCTCGGTAGCGCATTGGTAAATCCTAACTGCCTTTTAACGTTAGATAACAAAGACAGACAGACACATCTTACTGACATTGATTAGATACATAACATTTGTTGTTCCATATATTTTATTTGTAAAAGTACGATACGATAGTAGAAGTAAACAAGAAATAATTTCGTCCGGTAAAGCTATAAAGGCCAACTGCGGCCAATAGCAATAGGCATGATGACTGGGTCCTGGAATCGTTAGAACTATTTGATATTATTACAATTCCGGTTAAAAATAACGATGTGCTTACTCTCAGCTCGAAAACTCATGTTTTATGAATTTTATTAGTCTTAAAGATAGGTGGGCAAGTCCATTTTTAAAGTACATTAATTGTCAAAAATTTGTAAACAAAAGGATAACACACATAATTTAAAGCAACTTTTGCTATTAAACCATCTGAATAAACGCATATTTAATATAGTTGTAGTACAAAGTTCACAAACTATGCATACTAATTACTGAGGCGTGACGTCATTACTAGGTAGCCATTTGTATGAAGCGTTTTTGAGAAAGTCCATTAATGTGTTTTTAGAATTGAAAAATCTCTGTGAGTTTTAATCTTAACGCAGTAATTTTTTTACCAATGTTTCTATATAATGCGGCCCTTGGATGTAATAGCAGAAAAAAAAAATGTCGTCATCCCTATTGTCATTCAGAAAAAACCTAACTACTGACTCGCTACGGTTACTACGGGCTAATATCTACAGGGTTGTCTACAATCCTAGTATAGTAAGTATTAGTTTTGACGACCCATTTGGTGTTGCGGTTGAGAGGTCGGCTGCAACACCAAGGGTTCCGGGTTCGATCCCCGGGCAGTACAAACATTTGTGTGCATGAACATGTCTGTTTGTAATGGTCTGGGTGTTTTCTATGTATAATATGTATGTATTTACAAAAAAAATAAATGTATATAAGTATATTTATCCGTTGTTTAGTACCCATAATACAGGCTTCACGCTTAACTTGGGACTAGATGGCGCTGTGTGAATGTCAGTGGATATTTATTTATTTATTATTTATTAGTTGACAGTTTGGCTACTCTATCGCATTGCTCTTTGTGCTACGGATGCTACGGAATTCTGACGCGTCATGCTACATGTGCTACGGGATGGGATAAATGTAAATATTTTAATATAGGGACAAGGAAAGGGACATTAGTAAAATGCTGTGTTTGGAGTTCTAATTTGAGTCTTATTTAACTATTATGAAGTGAAATCACATAAAGAGATTTCCTCAAGGAATGTACACAGTATTTGATCATGTTACAGTTTGAATTAAATTCAATTCAAATGCCGTGGACTAGTAGCCTGGAAATAATTACAAGCGATACAAAGTACACCACGTATCGCTATAAACAATTTGTAAGATGGGTATGTCATAAATTATTATGTACAATTGTTTAACAATCATCATCATCAGGTCATTAAACAAACCCGCCAAGGGCCGTACTAAGACCTATACACCCGTATAGGGTGTATAGGCTTTAGTCGGCCCAGTGCGGATTGGCCGACTTCACGCACAGGCATGCACACGCATCTCTTAGCAGGCATGCGCAGGTTTTCTCACGATGTCTTGTCTGGTGAAGGCACCGTAATAGCGCCGTATAATGTACATATAATTACGAAAATTTGAAATCAAATTGATACATGGCGGGTATTGAACATGAGCCCTCCCGATGGGAAGGCAACAGTCCACACCATTAAGCCACCGACGCTCTTAACAATACATAACTATTATGTATTTTAAAATTTGTTATTGAGAGTATTATATTTTTTGACAGATGGTAAATAAATCCAATTGTTTTTCAAGGCGTCTCACGTGGAGGAGACTAGACATTTTAAAATTAAACCTACATTAAAAGTATATTTATTTGTTTCAATCCACCAGATCTCTTATAGTCAGAGAGTTGCCGGCATTTAATGACAGGTCTGGAAATCTATACTAATATTATAAAGCTGAAGAGTTTGTTTGTTTGTTTGAACGCGCTAATCTCAGGAACTACTGGACCGATTTGAAAAATTCTTTCAGTGTTAGATAGCTCATTTATCGAGGAAGGCTATAGGCTATATATCATCACGCTACAAGTAATAGAAGCGGAGCAGCAATGAAGAATGTTACAAAATCCGGGGGGAAATTTTCTTACTCGGAGATTCCGCTGCGTACGCTGCGTAAACGGTTAAAGTTTCGCAAAAGTCATGTATTAGAGTATTGTTACCCTTTTAAAGGTCTACAAAACAGTCCGCGACAGCATATGTCTATATTTTAAGGTTAGCTCACTATAACATATTTTTTGCTAAAAAAATTTTTCTAAAATAATGCATCATTTTGCGAAGCTATTTTCATAAATATTATATCAATCCTTATCCAAATATATACATTATTTATCACAAGTATTTCATTTAAACAAAATTGCCCTTTACATCATTCAATTTAAATGAATATCTTATGAGATATCGCAGTTTTAACTAACCTATATAAACGAAGTAGCGGGTGAAAGAGAGCGTTAGGCCAAAGTAACTATTCCACGCGGACGAAGTCGCACGCAAAAGCTAGTCAATAATAAAGTAATCACTTTAAATAGTCACTGTTTTTTTTTAGTTTTACTCTGCCATAATCAGGCGTGTCACTTAAAATCTGAGGGGATACCGCCATCTAAAACAACATTATTACCATAATTGATGCGTCGGCATTTGCGTACCAGTCAAGGCGAAGTGATATTATTGTAACAATGTACTAAGAGATAGCAGTAACACCCCAGGTGAGCGAAAGTATCGCCCTATAGTCGTCTGCGTAGGAAGCGCAATTTTACTTATTTTACCGCAATGATAAATATATATGCTAAAAACTTATTCCGGTGAGACTGCCGGTGTCATTACATTATTTGTTAAGACATAGTATTCAGTAATGACACCGCCATTATGTCGCCATTATGTCGGTGGCTCAATGGTGTGCACTGTTGCCCTCTTACCGGGAGGACTGAGGTTCAAATCCCGCCACGTACCAATGTGTTTTCGAATTTTCGAAATTATATGTACGTTATCCGACGCTTTTACAGTGAAGGAAAATATCGTGAGGAAACCTGCGAAGAGATTCAAAGGTTGTGCGTGAAGTCGTCTAATCCGCACTGGGCCCGCGTGGACAACTAAGGCCTAATCATCCTATACGGGTAGGCTCGTGCCCCTCGGTGGGACGTTCAATGAGATGATGAAGTCTTAACGTCATTAGATCATAATAACAGGTGTACATCTTTGTGTTATCTCATTAGCTGTATTGATGATTTCATTAAAACAATAGATAATATTTCAAACCATGTTTATTAATATACAATCATTTGAATAACACCTTAATTTAATATCGTCACAACTTTAAAATTACATGTGTGATTTAACGTTTTATACATGTTTAATCACAAATATAAGCTAATTTATATACATCGAATGACAATAGTATTTACATAAATAATTTATCAAACAGTTGAACGGTCAGTGTGGAAGACTAGGGGATATATTGGACGGTTATTTTCTGGATTTAAATTACTCTTCTGGTTCCTCAAAGTTTAATTTTCTAGGGGTGGTGATGAGGACCATTCTCCTAGGAGACTGTCTCTTCGGTGTGGAACACAGAGGGGAGAACATTGTAAAATAGGAGAGGGAGATGCTGGAGGTGAGTGAAACTTGATGTGAAGGGTTGTTTGCGATGCTGTTGTCGGATCTGAAGGAGTGTACAGTATAGCCGGAGTTGTGGGAGATGTCGGATGGGAAGGAGAGTACAAAGACCCTGGAGTGCTGGGGGAAGTTGGGTGGGACGGGGAGTACAGAGACGCCGGGGCAATGGGCGATGTACGGTTGGTAGGGGCCACTGAAGAGGCGGGGGAGATCGGCGAGTAACCGCGATCAGGTAACATCGGAAAACTAAACGAACTATACGAAATGGCGGATACCGAAGATACGAAATAGTTTTGGTAGACATGGTCAGCAGAGGAGCTATGGCAGCTGGGTGACCTAGAAGAATTAAGAGAGCGGGAGGCAGGGAGTGTTCGAAGGTGGATGACGGAGGCGAATCTTTGAGACCTGGTGAGACATTTAAGCCAGGTGCGGCGACAATCGGCCAGTGCTGCCCACGCGTTGTCGACTCCGCTATGCCGGTGTCTGAAAAGAACAAACAATAGTATTTAAGTATTCAAACAATGAATCAATCGCCTATGTAAGTGTGACTGGATTAATTTTAAGTGACATCACAAATCTAAAATTAAAGTCAAATTTACATGGTATAAAAAATATGCGCTAAGAAAGTGATATTTAATATTATATATAATTCAATAGTATTTACAATTCAAATTAAATTGCAGTAAAAACAAGGACTTACCATGCAAATAGTTCTGCTCAGGTTTTGCGTTGAACACAAACACGGTGGAGGGAAGCGGAATCCAGTCGTAGATTGATCTTCATCGATATCTACAAAATAATTAAAATACATTAATTAAAAATAGTATTTTTGTACTTATAAATATTCACAATGATTTTTACGATTAGAGCTTTGGGCAGAAAACTGATAGATCGTATTGGTATGTTTTATATCGAATTAATTAAATATTTAGCCAAAAACACTTCATAACTAAATAATTACACGATAACAAAATAACAGTTTGTAAAATAGAATCCAATAAAAAGTAAAAACACATACCCATTTTGTATTCTGGCACGTATATGACATGACTTGGAAACATGTCTGATTGTATTGAATCTCAAATTTCGTTGAATCCATTTTCATGACTTCGTGCTTCTTGAAAATAATTACAGAGCAAAGTGAAGAATGTGTTCTTCAAGGATCTACTCGGTAAGTGATACTGTATTAGGTATACAAGGACTTAAATACCCCTAGATGTACTACCTGGAAATTCGGTAATCTAACCATTAGCGACACTAAGGTACGCGACTACCGGCGCAAACAATTATATCAGGTAAGTATGTCATAAAGTAATATGTCCCGATATTGTTAATGACTATTTTAAGCTCAACTACCAGGTATTACTAAGGCAGTCTTTTGTTGATGGCGCTTGGCTTATCTTACATTAATAGGATTAAGAATTAATTTTGTTTCATTTGCAACTTCGTTTTTTGGATGTAAACAATATCGGAATATATTTGAGTAGTTCTTAGTTCCATTGGAATCTACGAATATTATTAAATAAAAGAATATAGGATTTTTAGACTCATAGTTGGCGAATCTGTGACCATAGAAAAAAAAGAGTTTAAGAAATAGTTTGTCATAACCATTATCTAGTTGCATTTTTGTATCAATAGATTTGCCTCATTTTGGTGATCATGATCTTTGAATCACGAGTAGGTTCTTAATTATTATGACGAGGTGTTTACCTGTCATTGCTTGATGCACTCTGTCTTTAAATATTATGTTTTATGTATCTATAAGCGTTTTTGAAGTGTTGGTAGACCTAATAAATAAAATAAATAAATAAAAAGAAAGCCGATTTTCTCGATTTCACCTGCATAAGGAAACTTTTAAAAATTAAATTACACTTAATGTGGAAACTTAAATCTTAACTTAATATAACGTAGGTGTGAAACCAATGACTATGTAAGAACAAGTTTGAGTTTGAGTTTGAAGCACTCTGAAACTTTATTATTCTTTAGAACACCTGTACTCTTAAAAATCGAAAATCGATGTTCGTGTCGTACCGTCTCGCTCGCTCATATATTAAATAGTATAAGCGTGAGTAGGACGGTACGACATGAAATTAGAATTTTTCATAGTATACCTAGGCTCTGTGGCGGCAAAACAAATGTTGTGATTTCGGCGCGGCGGCAACGTTTGTTATATGTGATTTCAATAAAAGCCGCCGGCGCGTGGATTGTCTTCATCACCATGTACTTCCGAAAAGCGGCATTTTTTTTAAGAAGTCAGTACAAAACCTTTCATGCCACATTATCAAAGTGCCGATGGTTAAACAAAACTATTCATGCACTTTGTTTGATTTTAATAGATATTTTTTTACTCGCTATGTATGTTTATGGTATTGGTCATAATGCGCATAGGTCCAGTTTTTTGCGTGTAGTAGAATTCCTAAGCGTACCTATACATCAAACTGTTATACATTAATTATACCTAACTACTCCGTGAAATAGCGCTAAGTTCTAGCTGCAAGACGCAAGAGTCTTGCCGGATTAGTCTTTATCTTGATCAAGTCTTGCACGGTCAGTCTTGGACTTGCTACAAATACGCGGTTTATCTCTTGGTTTTGCATAAATGCAAAAACAAGACCATACATACCAACACTGAATTTGGGCAACACTAAAGGCTTCGTTTACGAAATATTGAGCTTAAGCAGTTAGTTATAAGAAACAAGAAATCATAATACTCTGAGCTGTCTGAACTAATATCTATTAGTTAACCAAAACATGTGTAATAAGGAAAATAGTACAAACATTAAGTACTTATATAATTTTCATAGTATTGCAGGTGGGAGACTCTTGCCAAAACTATCACGGAAGTTTGCACGGATGGACCTAATAGGGATTATGCAAAAAGTTTTGTGGTTTGCAAATTAATAAGACTCACTGTGTATTAACACATATAGTGATATAAAATTCCAGTCATTCGCTTAAGCATTAGTTGCCAATGATAACAGCTAAAAATTTACGAAAGTACCCATGATACCATTTCTTCTTATTTAATGTTTTTAAGTGAATTAAAAACTTGTCACCTAAACAAATGACTAAAAGTTTTGAAAATACAATTTCTACGTCCTAGAATTTAGTGAAATATTTTTGAGGACATTTTTAATTAATACTATAAATGATATCTTTAGTGTAGAGCGGCGCGTCTTTGATTAACCGAGCGCCAACAACAATCTATTGTACTGCTTAAGGTACTGCTTCCGTAGACAGTTGACGAGCTTAAAATAACACTAAAAAATTCGTTAATAATAATTATTGTAAAACAATTGTATCTTATAATTTATGACCCGCCTGATACCATTGTCGGCATCGATACGTAGTGTCATTGTTATCGCATAAAAGATAGATAAGCCAATTTCCAGGTACCTAGTCATATTTTTTACAACTTCTCGCACAACTTATTAATTTGAAAACCCTGAAAAAGAACGGCGAGTGGAGGTGAGTATGCTGGGTGAAACCTGCGTCTGGCGTAACGAGGTCTTGCCTAGGCGAGGACAATCTGTCTTAGTAAGGTCCTTTGACAGTATTTTTTACCTAAGGACTATGCCATTAGCAAATAAAATTTTTGCAAACACAGATAAACTTATCCAGTGGGCTATGTTGATCACTCTAGTTCTCTTACGGATGTTTACCTATCGGATTTTTTTGCATAGGGAAGCGCCTAACAAAGCCTTTTCCATAGCACGTTGAACAACTATGAGCCTTTTTGAAGACCCTTTGTGAGCGACCACATTACAGGGAGAGTAAGTAGCATACATCTCTACATAATCTTTAAATACTATGCTTAAATTATTTCGTAATTACTGATTGCAAAATCTTGGACATAAAGACCTGACATAACTTACCCAATCGGATCATCCTACGAGTTCGCCTTCATAGTTATGCCGCAAAATTGTGTAAAGTAGTTTGCCCTTAGTGAACATATTCCAGCAGAAGTTTACAAGTAGTACCTAGTCATTTATAAGATCTTAGTTAAGACCCACAGATAACTTAGAGTTTTATTGTGGGTGTTCAGTTTGTTTTTAATTATTCATGCCAAGTGTGTACGATCTCAGGGCGTGAGGTCGAGGGCAGAGGCCCGTGTCACCCACGCCTAGCTACACCACAGGTTGTCCAGCACACTCAACGAAATATTTCTATAATTTCGTACATATAAGAGCACTGATATATCAGAATTCCATATAAAGTATACTGGACGAAGGGACCAAACTCGGTTTTGAGCAAATTAAAAATCAGGCTAACCCAAGCCTCATAATAATATAAGAATCAACTTCTGCGAAGTGATAATCTTTCGCGAATTGTACTAAGTGTACTTGCGTTTACTGGTTGACAAAAAAGAAATAAAAGTTTATTATCAAAATGTTTATTAACAAAAATCATTGTAATATCATAATCAAATAACTATATATAAGAATACGAAAAACTTACACATTACGTTATTTTAAATAATCGAGCTTCAATATACATAACACACTTAAACGATTACCTAACAGTGTAACGACTAATAAATCTAGACATAAACCTGATGAATATCCGAACCATCCGATAGGTAAAAGAATCGTTATTGCACTCGCTAAGTAGCTAACTCTTCTGGGTGATCGAAATTAATTATTCTAGGTGTCACAATTTTCATCCTCCTTCTATATCTTCTTGGTGTTGATATCACACAAGGAGGAGATTCCATGGTTTGGGAGGGAGGGGAGGACTCAACTCTCGATGAGGTAGAATAGGAGCTTTCGGAGGAGGCGACAGAAGGCGCACGCGGTTCTGACAAACTCTCCGCGCTGCCGGCGGCTGTAGAGATAATACATGGATCAGTATGTAATAATTATAAATATTTACTGACATTTACATAACGCCATCTAACCACAAGTTGGAAGGTACTAAACAACGGATAAACATACTTATATCCTACATTTTTCGTAACTTTTTTTGTAATCCATACATGTTATACACAGAAACACCCAGACCAATACACACAGACATGTTCATGCACACAAATGTTTGTACTGCCCAGGAATCAAACCCGGAACCCTTGTTGTAGTCGATATCTCAATCATTGCATCAAATGGGTCGTCAAAAGAAGTCAATAATTTAGTACGTAATTCAAATAATCGAACATAATGGGTGTTCACATCAATTATGACATACAAAAGTAATCTACGAAATGCAGTAAAAGAAAACATTCGCATAAATAATTCCTGAATAAGATAATATAATCCTAGTTCTTATACACACCAAAAACATCCACGTATACCGCTGGAGAAGAAAACATCCAACATTCAGTATCTTCAAGGCGAAGATCTTCAGATTCTCTTTCGGGACTGGAGCAAGCTCCTTCTGAAAATAAAGTTTTTTCATTAGATTGACCGAAACATTCTATAAATAAAATAAATTTCCACTGACAATTACAAACACCATCTAGCCTAAGTTAAGCGTTAAGCTTGTGTTACGGGTACTAAACTCTTTTATTTTGTAAATACATACATATTGGATCACAACACTGAATGTGGGATTGGTTCACAATTTCAAAGTTACTCAATGCGCAATGGAGCGAGCTATGCTCGGGTCACTCTGAAGAGTAAGATCAGAAATGATTTAATCCAAAGAGAATTTTGATTACCGACATAGCTTGCCGAATCAGGAAGTTGAAGTCGCAGTGGGATGGGTTTCGTATGTCGCAGAACCATAGCCGTTGATTATTTCTGGAGTGGCGACCCTGTTTTATTTACGGAGTGCAGTAAAAAAAAAACATTCAAATAAATGATTCCTGAATAAAATAATTTAATCATAGTTTTCTATGTAGTCATACTCACCGAAAACATCCACGTATACCGCTGGAGACGGAAACATCCAACATTCAGTATCTTCCTGGCGTAGATTTTCGCATTCTGTTTCGGGACTGGAACAAGATCCTTCTGCAAATAAAGTTGTTTTTATTAGATTGAATAAATAGTTCTGATAACCATTAAGTAACTAAGCTGTAATCGTTAATAACTTAAAATTTTATACCATCAGTATTTATCTCGACAAAGGCACCAGGTGAACTGATTCCCATCTCTTCGGCATCTGCTGCTGATAGAAAATCGAGATCACCTGAAAAAATAATATTGATACTTTATAGATATTTCTTCATCATCATCATCATCAGCTCATTAGACGTCCCCACCGAGGGGCACGAGCCTACCCGTATAGGGTGATTAGGCCTTAGTCGTCCTCGCGGGCCCAGCGCGTGTTGGACGACTTCACATACAACCTTCGAATCTCTTCGCAGGCGTGCATGAAGGTTTCCTCACGATGTTTTCCTTCACCGTAAGAGCGTCGGATAACGTACATATATTTTCGAAAATTAAAGATATTTCTATGAAAATTAGAGATATTTCTTAGTTGTTCGATAATTTAACACGTGTTTTACAAAATTAATAACCTGTCTGACAGGTTATTTATTTTGTACAACTACCATACTACAATTCTTAAATGTTTATTGTTACTATTTAAAGTAAACATATTAAAGATAAATGCATAAAGTTGATACAATTCTCTGTTCTATGAATCATACAGAAGAATGAAATATTCGGGGGACTATAGAATAGCTTTATTCATCGAAATTAAACTAGCGAGGGCTATGTTGAATATTGTTCCAAATATTGTATCAAACCAATAAATAAAATAAAATAAAAAATATTACCAACTTACCACCTTCATATGCAGTCGGCAAAGCTGGAACTTGATAACGGAAACACCTCGGACTACAGCCGACTATACTAAGCTGTTGAGTCATTATAATTACTCTTAACTAATTATTTATTAAAAATTAAAATATGTCTGATATCTAGACAACCTATTCGTAGTAAGCCCACAAAGTAAATGATCCTGTCTCAGAAGCAGCAAGCTTTTATAGCTTTCCCGGAAAGGCTCTCTGGCAATTCGCTAATCCACTGCTTAGGGACAGCAATGCCACGGTTTCAAATAATAAATCATTTCAATAGGATATTGTGTAATTGTGTACAGGTATGGTTATGTTTAAACTCGTTAATTCCAAGGATTTATTATGCACGTCAATTTTATCTAAGGGGTTTAAGAAAACTCCTAATTTTAGAGTTAGCTTATAGGTACGTAAGTATGATTCAATGTACATAAGTTATTTTTTATAGAAATGAAAATTGATTAGTAGAATACATAATTTTAACAGTAACGGAAAATGGGTGAGACTAATGTTCAGCAGCGGAAGGTCATAGAGGGAAACAGGGTTGTTTTAAGTACTGTATCCAATCGGAAAATCCGGAACGGGATAAAAAATAATAACTGATACAAGTAAAGAGTTGTTTTTCAAATTAGTAGAATTGGGAAATTTAACTGAAAACCACTAACAGAGTCCAATTTTGCTCGCAAGATTTGGTCACAGCCAGACTCCATGGGTAATAGTAAATTTACCCATAAAAAATAAACTTTTTTGGCTCGCACATAAGTTTTAATCAATGGGTAGGTAGGTACTACATTTCAACAGATTTAATGTTTATGATTTGAATGCAAACATACTTATTGATGATATTTATTGATATAATTATAATTTGACACTAGTTGTCAGAAGTAATTAGTCACCATATTATTGGTGAACACTAATGATCATATTGGCTGCAAAAAAAGTAAATTAATTAGTATTAATAAGAAATCTAGTGGTATATAAAAGGATGCAATAATAAATAAGCTTTCAGTTTGGACAACACATTCCAATATGGATAAACGTTCTGTATGTGATTACCCTGTACGAACTCAAATAGAATACCAAGTTTCCGCATCGCTTTTCATTGATCTACGGGTATATGGTATGTATGCATAACTATTTTTAAAGTCAAGTTAATACTTAAGAAAAAGAAACAAAAATGTATATAATATACAATTAAGTGTAAGTAAATAATAATTATGAACGAAATAATCATATTTTTTGTATTGATTCAGATAAAAAAGCTACAGTGCAGCAAAGCGCGGGGACATCATAACAAAGGCAAGAAAGAAAAATTTAAGACGATGTATAGCTATTTACAATGTTTAATGTATTTTATAATTAAAAATAAGATGCAAGTTATTAGGAGCTTTTAAGTTCATCAAATAAAATAATTAAATAATTAAACATCAAAATAGATACATACTTAAAAAAGAATATTGATAAGATACGAAACATTAGGTGTTCCATATATTTTATTTGAAGATATTTTCCATATATTTTATTTATGAAGATGGCATGACCTTATTTTGCCCGGTGAAGCTGTAAAGGCCATCTGCGGCCAACAGCAGTAGTCATTCAGAAAAAAAGTAAGACAACTACCGACTCGCTACGATTGGCTACACTATTTGCATTGCTGTTTCTGTGCTACGGGTGCTACGGACGCGCGTGACATGCTACATGTGCTATGGGATGGGATATATTAAATAATAAAAGGAAGGAAAACAATATAGAACGTTACCGTTTATGACGTTTCGTAAAAAACTACAGACTAGATATCGTTCAAACCAAATTTCGTAGTTAGATTTTATGGTGACCGTTTATGACGTTTCTTAAGAAACTACAGACAAGATATCGTTCAAACTAAATTTCGTTGTTAGATTTTATGGTAGTGTACACCATTTATATTATTTAATTTTATCGACCCTAAATTTAGAAGTTAAAGGGAGGGGGGACATCCTTTTTCAACATTGGTAGTGTCTCTCGCACAAACTATTCATTAATAATATAATATAATGTCATTATATTTTTTCCAGAGCTACACATTGATAATCATACGTGTGGATACGATGAAAGAACATTTTTGTGTTTTCATTCAAAGAATGGGGAACCCCAACATATTTTTTATTAAAGTTTTTTATCAAAACCTAATAGTGGTTAACAGAAGTACATATACTAACAACTTTGAAAATAGAGGGGCGAAAAGTTTTGGTGCAAAACGGCTGTGACATACGGTCGGACAGACAGACATGACGAATATACAAGGGTGCCATTTCGCGGCGGAGCACTAAAAATAATGAAAGAAATCTGAATATCTTTTTTCATTTGTTTTTAATTTTCAGTGCAATATACGGGGAACCCCAGAATATGTATATTTTTTCGGGTTTCTTGGGTGTGCATAATTCCGGAGAAAAAAGGGTGTGACATACGGACCGGCAGATAGACACAGAAGGGTCTCATCTTTTGCCATTTGGCTACGAAACGTTAATGTTAATGATGATGAGAAATAACGATATAAGATATGATTTTGGCGATACCATATTTTATTCTCTTTTTTCTAATATACAATAATTAAAATAAGGCAACCAAAATGCAACTAGATAATGGCCATGACAAACTATTACTCTATTCGTTATTACTATTCGGTTATTTATTTACTTTTTTGGTCAGAGATTTGCCAGTATGAACTAGACAAAAAATCCTACACCCATTTATTTTTTGTTATTCGTAAATTCCATTGAAACCAAAAACTACTCAAATGGATTCCGAAAAATTTTCCAATCCTAGAACTTTAGTTATAAATTACAATAAATGAATGTCTTAATCCTATTAATTACGATAAGCGGAGCGCCATCAACAAAAGACTGCCTCAGTAATACCTGGTAGTTGAACTTAAAATAATCATTAACTATATTGGGACCCATTGCTTAATGATATACTTACCTGATTTCATTGTTTGCGCCGGTAGTCGCTTACCTTAGTGTCGCTAATGGATAGATTAGCGAGTTTCCAGGTAACAAGTAGTACTTCCAGGGGTATTTAAGTCCTTGTACCCCTAAAGCAGGATCACTTACCGAGTAGATTCCTAAAGGAAACACGTTCTTGACTTCGTTCTGTAACAATTTTTAAGCAGCACGAAAAGCCTGAAAATGGAGTCAACGAAATTTCAGATTGATTACAATCAGTGTTACCAAAATCATGTCAATTACGTGCCGGAATACAAAATGGGTATGTGTTTTCACTTTTTATTGGATTCTTTTATACAAACCATTTTTCTGTTATCAATGTTATCATGTTATTATTAAGTTTAACAAGTGTTATTTTAATTTGGTTTATTATTAAATTCGATATTAAATATTCCAATACGAGCTGACTGAGCGTAACTATCAGCGTACGGTCCAAATAACTAATCTTTAATAACCTTGTCCATCAGTGAATATTCATTAATTAGATAGCTGGAGTAAATGAAGAAATTACTATTTTTAATTAATATATTTAATTTTATTTTGTAGATATCGAAGAAGTTACAACTACGACCGGATTTCGCTTTCTTCCACACGTGTTTGTGTTCAACGCAAAACCTAATCAGAACTATTTGCGTGGTAAGTCTTTTTTTACTGAAACTTTACTTGAATGGTTAATATTATTGATTTTACATATATATTTAAGTGTCGACCCTTGGAGAAAATTTTTATACCAAGTAATTTTGACTTTAATCTTAGATTTATGGTCTTACTTAAATGAGCCAGTCATAGTAACGATGGCGTTTTATTGTTTGAATACTTAAATCCTATTGTTTGTTCTTTCCAGACACCGGCATAGCGTCGACCAACGCGTGGGCAGCACTGGCGGGTTGTCGCCGCACTGGCTTAAATGTCTCACCAAGTCTCAAAGATTCGCCTTCCGTCATCCAACTTCGAACACTCCCTGCCTCCCCCGCCTCAATTAATATTACGCTTTTGTTTTCCATGTTTACCTTGATCGCGGCTTACTCTCCGCATCTCTCCCCGCCTCTTCAGGTGTCCCCTACTGCCGCTACTCGCTCGCCATCTCCTCCCCAGCGTCTCTGTTACTCCCCATCCCAACCCAACTTCTCGCAGCACTCCAGGGTCTTTGTACTCTCCTTCCCATCCGACATCTCCCACAACTCCGGCTATACTGTACACTCCTTCAGATCCGACATCAGCATCGCAAGCTACCATTCATATTAGGTTTCACTCACCTCCAGCATCTCCCTCTCCTACCTTGCAATGTTCTCCACCTCTGTGTTCTACACCGAAGAGACAGTCGCCTAGGAGAATGGTCCTCATCACCACCCCCAGGAAATTAGACTTTGATGAACCAGAAGAGTAGGTCAAATCCACATAATTATCGTCCACTACATCCGCTAGTCTTCCACACTGACCTTTCCAATCAGATAAAATTCGTTAGTTGTCACCCGGTATAAATACGTGACGGTACTACCGTTTTGAAGTTATCTTTTTGGTCTGAGCCGAACAAGTAGCTGTTCCGGCCATATTTTTTTGTAGGAATAATATTGCTACCACGAGTATTTATTACAACAATCAATTAAGTTTTTGATAGAATATTTGTGCTAGCATTTATTTATTTTTTGTGCTTATTCTGCCAAATTCTTGTGTTATATAACGTATATAAAGGAGCTTTATTTTGTTTGAAGTTCTTGACAGATTATTAATGTAATATGTAGTTTAAGTTAAATTATACCAGTTAATAATTGTAAATATGTTTCTGCAATATTATTTTAAATGTAGGTATTATATTGATTTTATTACAATTTATTTCGAAATTCTTGTGAATTAATTAATAAATATGCTTTGAATTTAAGCAATTGTTTTAGTGAAGTCATCAATATATTAAGTAATGATATCAGGGCTACTTAATATCACTAGTTTGCTTGACACTACCACACCATTACGGCACTTTTAAATGTGACTGTAAATCTGAATTCCGATACAACTTTAATGTTAATGGTTTAAAATGGTAATTTTAGAGTAGAATGAATCGTCTAATGATGTTGCCAATCAAAATTATTATGATAAGCATGATTCCACGGTAAGTACTTAATTAGATTTTTTTTAAAGTCTAATTAAGTAATTAATTTTTAATTAATTAATTAAGCAAGTCGCAAAAAAAGGAAAAATATAAATACAAAGCACTCCCTTTACTTATCTTTTACCTATCACAAGCTTATCCTATCGTTATCAAATTGTCACCTTCTAAACATTGTGGAAAAGCAATAAACGATTGATTGATTAAATGAAGTAAATCTAAAATTTAATCAGTTTAAATGAAACTGTATCCGGTTCGTTCAGTTAATAGGAATTAGCATAATGTTGGGATGGGATTACTTTGTTATGTTCAGGTTACAGTAATGAGTATAAGGATAAGATAGGTATCTGAAAACAATGATTAATGGAGAAAAAAAAGAGTTAGAGCCTAATTATATTCCGGTATTACTAATATAAAGAGTTATTTTTTCACTGTATCAAACTGTTATTTAAATTAGTTAAGATAAGGACTAATGTCCCCACCTCATCATCATCAGCTCATTAAACGTCCCCACCGAGGGGCACGAGCCTACCTGTATAGGGTGATTAGGCCTTAGTCGTCCACGCGGGCCCAGTGCGGATTGGACGACTTCACACACAACCTTCGAATCTCTTCGCAGGCGTGCATGAAGGTTTCCTCACGATGTTTTCCTTCACCGTAAGAGCGTCGGATAACGTACATATATTTTTCGAAAATTCGAAAATACATTGGTACGTGTCGGGATTCGAACCTCAGCCCTCCCGGTAGGAAGGCGACAGTCCACACCACTGAGCCACCGACGCTCTATAGCCACCGACGCTCTATATGTCCCCACCTATCTACATATATAAGTTTTCCTCTTCTTTCTTTTCTGATCTCATCCTTTTTCCTTCCCCGGATAGCACTCGCTACGCTATCTCGGGGACTATTTTATTCTCTTTCTCTGCTCTGTCCTCTCCCCTATTATATCCCTCTGCAACGGCCACTCGAGGCCACCACGGGGACAACCAATCGACATTATACTTATCTAAGATTTAACTTAATATAATTTGTGAAATACTTGTAATAAATAAAAAAATACCCATAAGGCAGTGTCATCGGGTGTTTGCTATTTCTAGCGTACATCAACGATTTGCACTCTGTTGTGGAGCCCCGTAAAGTTATGACACAACCCTCATTGTTTCTTGCAACTACGATAACCTAAGTGAAGTAAATGATATATTGAAGAATTCTTAATATAGTAATTAAGTTTGGGAGTAGGATATATTTAGAATAAGACCATTTATAGACTACGGGATTGTAAATAAACTATATAGACTAAGATATTGTAAATAATTTTACTCGCTAGCCGTTTTTCCTAATAAATCAATCTTAAATTTTACTATTTACTTTGTAATTAATAAAAAGTATCTATATTAATATTTAGTTTTTAACGTACGTTACAATGTAGTATAGGTAAAGATATGTATTTTTTAAAGTAAATCAATGACTAGCAGCGCATCGCGGTTTCGCCCACAAAGTTCCCGTTCCCGTGTGAATTCGGTAATAAAATACAGCCTATGTATTGTTCTTATATGTTAGCTATATGTAGTAAAGTTTCATTAAAATCCATTCAGCTGTTGAGATGGAACAAACATGCACACTCACACACTCACAACTTTCGCTTTTAAGTTTATAATATTAGTGTGGTTAAGTCATTAATGGCAGTTATACATATCATATATGAATGGTATTTATTCAAGTGTAAAACAGGTTTTCAAAAACACTATCGCTTTGTTTATAAACACTTGTGATATTAGAAACGTTTGAATTAATTACTGAATTTATAATATGTTGTTAATTAAAAAGCAACTCAAGGTCTTGAAGTTATTGTAAATAAGTAATGGTGTGATAAAAGTAATGAAAATCGGTTATTTCTAATGCGAAAATCCAGAATTTCCCCTCAAGGAGAAAATGTCGATCACAAAAGATGACCATGTACGTTACCTGGATCCAGCACTTTGCTCCCAAAACTAAAAATTATTAATGACTGCTGAAATATTATATATATATTATATTCTGTATCATTATCAGCTCATTAAACGTCCCCACCGACGGACACGAGCACAGATTTCCCAATACAAGAGATGGGGCAAGCCGCGTTTAAAGTGCGATAAATGTAAGCTCAACGAGCATACACTGGAACGCACAAATATTAAAGAAATTACCGTTTTTTTCCAAAATGCCATCCTGTGCAATTGTAACATGCCATCATCGCAATGAATCAGTAAATTTACCAAGTATAGAATAACTTTTCACAGGCAAGAACCGAAAAGAAATTGCGACACTGGGACTGCCTATAAACTTGGCGGCTCGTCCAGTCTAATTGTATATTCGGATGTCTGTGGGCAGGAGCCTACCCGTATAGGGTGATTAGGCTTAAGTCGTCCACACGGGCCCAGTGCGGATTGGACGACTTCATGCACAACCTTTGGAGGATGTCTTCAAGACCCTGAACTGGTCTGAACGAGGCGTCAACGTCAATGGAGAGTATGTTTCTCATCTTCGTTTTACTGACGATATCGTCATCGTGGCAGAGTCATCGGAAGAGCTTGCGGAGATGCTGAACAGCCTTAATGAATCTTCCCGACTAGTTGGGCTTGGCATGAATTTGGACAAGATGAAAGTCATGTTCAACAGTCGTGTCATGCCACAATCGATATGCGTCGATGGCGTCCGTCTCGAGGTTGTGCAGAAGTATATATATCTACCTGGGCCAAACCATCCAACTTGGCCGGCATAACTTCGAGAGGGAGGCTAGTAGGAGGATTCAGTTGGGCTGGGCGGCATTCGGTAAGCTACGTCATGTCCTAACGTCAACTATTCCGCAATGCTTAAAGACGAAAGTCTTTGAGCAATGCATCCTACCCGTACTAACATACGCAGCTGAGACATGGACACTAACTGTGGGATTGGTTCACAAGTTCAAAGTCACTCAACGCGCAATGGAGCGAGCTATGCTTGGAGTCTCTCTTAGGGATAAGATTAGAAATGATTTAATTCGTAAGAGAACTAAAGTTACCGACATAGTCATAAGAAATGGTGCTGGGGGAATTTGATTGTACAATTCCAACGCACACTCTTTTTGCTTATCTATCCTTTTATTCTTAGTCCCAATGTAGTGTATTTATAGTGTTATATAATGTGTCTAACCTTGTGCAACTATTTGGTGACAGTTGGCCGTATTATCGTACATATGTATTTTATTTGGATCAATTACTAATAATGCAGTGAGGAAGGTCGGATGTTCCGGTATCTAAAGTTATTTTGAGTGTATGTGAAATTAAACTATAATAAAAAATAGGCTTTCTATTATTAGAAGGTCTATTTCATATATCATACGACCCATTTGGTGTAATGGTTGAGACGTCGGCTAGTAACCAAGGGTACCGGGTTCGATCCCCGGGCAGTAGGTACAAGCATTTGTGTGCATGAACATGTCTGTTTGTATTGGTCTTGGTGTTTTTTATGTATGATATTACGTTAGTATTTATTTAAAAAATTTTTAGCCCGTAATACAAGCTTCACGCATAACTTGGGGCTAGATGGCGTTGTGTGATTGTCAGTGGATATTATTATGTTTGTATGGAAATTAATTAACCCTTACCTATTTATTTTATTTCAAACAAACAAACAAAACAAAACTAGGTTTAATTAAATCTGTTACAGATACATACTTTTGAATCATTTACTTTTGATACTTTTGATTTAACTAACAACTAAATTAATTAATTTTAATTATATATTCTAAGTTTAAAATACTAAATTCGTATAATAAAAAAATATTTGTCAAAATTACATCATAGACAGCAGCTGTCACTTTGAGGACACTGTATTAATGACAGTCCGTCCGGTTTTTAGATCTATGATTTAAGTATAAGACAAAATGATACTTAAGTAAAATTAATCAATGGCACTGAAATTAATGTAAATAAAACATACACGTGTATGTTATAATGACGATAATAGCACTTGCTTGCCTTATTCGACAAATCATGAGACGATAGAGAGAAATTAGTTCAATGTATTTTATTTTGACTAGCTCTTGACAGCGGCTCCGCTCGCAGTAACCACGAAAGGGGTAACGAATACACAATATAATTTGATGATTCCGTAGATGATGAATATTATATGCCTATCCATCGATTTTTAGCTTTCAACCTTATACTGCGAAAAGTCCCATAGTCCTATATAATTTCCGGAAAAAAATGATGCAAAATATTTTTTGATATAGTCTAGTTATCAATTTTTAGATTTCTACCTTAAAATTGCGGGATATTCCATACATACTACCACCCTCCGCCAATTTAAGGGAAGTGGGGCAATGATTTAAAAGTATAGATTCGTGATATGCTCACAAAACAATCGAAAAAAGTGTTCCGAACGCAGCGACAACACACATATACATATTTTGAATGAGCGTACATTTACCTAAACAAAGAGCCTACAACTGTATTCTCTTTGGCGGTTCGTTTTTGAGGCACAGATGGCGTATGTGTATATTTATTTTTTATATGTACAGAATGTCATTAAAGTGTGGGGGGGGGGGGGGAAATTAGATAAAAGGTAGCCTATGTCCATCTCTTCACCGGTCTCCACAAAAAATTCACGTCTATTCGTCTTTCTATTTTGCCGTGAATGACGAACAAACTGACACACTTTCGCATTTATAAAATTAGTATAGAATATCGTATTTAACACCGCACGCCTGTGCTTCAGTAAATATTAATTATTTTCTCGTTTTCATAAGCAGAATTATTAATTTTTATTAAGTAGGTATTACGTAAATAAAAAAATACATTTAGTGAGCTGAATTCATATCTGTGTAAATACCTTAATCTCGCTTATTTAAATTCTAAAACCTTGTTTATGTGTAGCCTCGATGATGTCGCGTGCTTTTGGATGACGATAGTGTTAGTAAGGCAGTCATCGCGATGATTAATCAATGTATGAATCTCCTCAATCTATTACAGTCCACTGCTGGACAAATGTCTCTCCCATTCTGCGCCAGATGGTCCTCCGCTTTCCTTGTCCAATCTCTACCAGCAACTTTTCGCAAGCATTGGGCTGGATGGTATCCTTCGTTTCGCATGCCAAGACGCGGTCACTACAACAAAACTCGTCACTTGGCCTCATCATCTTTTTTTATTCTATTTTATAAGGTTCACCAACAAGTGTTTCAATAATTCTTAATAATAATTGCATACATGTGAAAAAAGAAGACCAATTGTACACTTAATTATAGGTAAACACCACATACATTAAAAAATAATCTATTAAGTAATAATAGTAAGTAGTCATTATTTTTATTATACAACAAACAATAAAAAAGAAAAAGTGCTAAGTTCTACTCCTCGAGAACGGCTTCTTGTATGAGCTTGCTCAACATGTTGAGTGTGACATGGTGTATATCGAAGTCTCCAGCGTGAGAATTCAGCAGTCTACTGACTCTGGGTACAAAGGAATTAATCATCAGCTCATTATAGGTTCCCACCGAGGGGCACGGACCTACCCTTATAGGGTGTGTGTGTGCCTTAGTCGTCCACACAGCACCAATGCAGATTGGCCGACTTAACGCACAACCTTTGAAAATCTACGCAGCCGTGCGCAGGTTTCCTCACAATGTTTGCCTTCACTGTAAGAACGACGGATAAACGTTAATAATTTTGAAAATTCGAAAGAGTATTGGTACGTGGCGGGATTGGAACCTGCACCACAGTCCATACCAATGAGCCAGCGTCTAGTATCAGTACCTATTATATTGTTGTAATATTACTGTGACTGAGTGTACTAGTTTAACATTGTTATAATAGGAGTGTTATTACGCACGTCGTGCTCAGTTGAAAAGAATCGTTTCGTATAGATAGTGTCGCGATCCCGCTCCTGATGTCATGTCGCAGATACAGTTTACCGTTAATGGAAAGAAATGTTACGGTAAGTTTTATTTATAATATGCGTAAAAATAAACACAAATTTGATTAATATTAATATTTGATTTATATGGGAGGTATAAGCATTAATCGTTTGGAATCCAATTCGTTCCAATAGTGAAGAAAAGGCAACCCCCCTAATTCTTTGATTAAGCGTTAGGAGGTCTGAAATCCTTACAATGAAATTGGGACGCCAACGGGCGTTATAGATAGCTTTTTTTCACAAGTGAACGGGGCGGTTAGCTCGCTCCCCTAATGGTAAGTGCCATCGCCAGTCTCGGATATCCAGTAATTTGACTAGCTACAGTGCCCTCTGCCTCAGTGACATAGACATGCATTAAACTTCGATTTATTGGACAAGATAATTTAAATATACATATACATGCCGCCGGAAAAAACATACCAATGCTATGTTTTTCCGGCGGCACCATGACAATGCAGAAGCAGACTTAAGAGAAGAGGACAGAAGGCTCAGAAGTATCTCTTAAGACTTTATTACTATATTAATGAGTTTCGAGGGCTATTCAGGCTTATACAGACCTGTAGTCACTTCGACCTAAAATATCTTTTACTTCTACCATAATGATACGTCAGCATTTTAGTACCAGAAAAGGCGAAGTAATATTATATTAATACCTTTTAAAGAGATGTCGGTAAGCCCCCAGGACGGTTAAAGGCGGTAAATTTTCGTATCGCTCTACTTAAATGATTTATGTTTTTACAAAATACTTCATATCACTATTTTTACTTTATCGTGTCTAGTCCTAACAGGTATCTATCTATAAATTAAATTGATCAACGGCTAGTTACCACGGCAAGTAAAATTTTCAGAATAATAAAATAAGGAACGACAAGTAACATATTTCGAACCTGCGAAGGCGATAATATATATATATTTTTTTATCATTTATAGGCAGA
The DNA here is from genome assembly GCA_019425675.1 of Leucinodes orbonalis. Taxonomy (NCBI): domain Eukaryota; kingdom Metazoa; phylum Arthropoda; class Insecta; order Lepidoptera; family Crambidae; genus Leucinodes; species Leucinodes orbonalis. The sequence goes on from PQWD01004244.1 coordinate 68,831, forward strand.
CATTTGACCGCCATCTCACTTGATGGTAAGTGATGATGCGGCCTATGGTGGATCATGCCTGCCTAGAAACAGCCTATTCACTCTTGCCTTGAAGACGGCCAGGTTGTTATGATCGGGGAACACATAAGGAGGCAAAGAGTTCCATTCCTTTGCGGTGCGCATTATGAACGAGGCACCATAGCGCGCTGTGCGGATAAATGGAAGGAATGTCAACCACGTAAGGATGGAACGCTCGCCCGCGTCTTGTATCCCGATGGTGAAAAGGGGCGGGTGGAATTAATTCGTATATAAGAAAACTAGCCAAGCCGAAACTTAGGCAACAATATAATATTATTCTAAGTTAAGCGTAAGACGAAATATATTTTATGTTTATAAGTAAATTCAGGGGTAACATTAAACTTGGCATCCTTTCAGAACTGACTTCTTTTGTCGCTAAACTCAACAGCCAAGGTATATACCATTACACTTTTGATTAACATTAAAATTAAAAAAAACAATATTAAACTAACTAGATGCACGTTCACGAAGAAACGTCAACCAAAAAATTTCCGAGTCGCACTACACATACTTGTTGTTGTTGTTATTGTTAACATGAAACATAAAATTATTCATTTAAATTTTGACCTTAACGCGTCGCTGAAAGGGTACAAAATCAAAAAAGCACGAGCACACTACTATGAAAATTCTGCTCAACTGAAGCTACGGGCAGAGTTTTCCGCGGACACTTTTGAGTGAGCTTGGGCATCTAATTAGTTTATCGTTTATCTCAGACTAACACAGAAATACTTTGGGGTACCGGACTTCACAATTTCACCTTATCGGTTGCCCAATTGTAAACTTTGAAACATTGTTTTTTTTAATTCGTAAGACCAAACACGCTATGACGCACGACAGCAACACATTTTATTTTAATTAATTTGGTTTTGAGAAACGTTTTTCTTAAACACATCTGTACCAACAAGTATTCTAATACCTAGTTAAACCACGGCTCGAGAACATCGCATTAAGTTGATTGTCAGTCATCATGTTGCCATTTCAATTCCGTATACTTTATGACAAAATGATTGGTGTAATTTTATTCGCATGTAAAAATATATGTTTGAATTAAAAAACTCTGGCTAGAACAGATGCTGTTTGAAATTCGGTGAATTTTCTCGCAAAATAGATCTTTTATTTTTTTAGTGTGTTTTTATTTCAAATGTTAGGAAGAGTCTATTTGCACATGTATTTATGTATCTGTTGTGTATTTATCTGTTGATTTCCTTTTAATTAATCTCTTGTAAAAATTGTTATTGTTAGTTTTTAAATGCCCTGGTGGGCTTCGTCGAATAACAGCGTTCTAGCACGCTTTTAGTGGTGCCACAACTACACGGCAAACCTTTATATATCTGGATATAATCAATATAACATGCATTCCAACACTGGGAAGTGTTGGAATGCATGTTACCATCTAATTGGGTAGATTGGGCCGTTATGAGGGTTGACATCACTTGAATTGCCGAAACCGGATGAACACGGCAAAAACCGGGCATTTGGCAAAATATGTTTTTTCACCGGACACCTGTGAAGGCTGTGAAATTAATAACAACTCGTATTATACCTATAAAATAATAAAAGATCGTCGTATATTTTGAATGTTTAGTCATTTATACAGCTCGTTATTAAAATTGAATAAAGTACGTAATAAATAACATACCTTTCCATCGATTTGTTGACCTTACTTGAAGCTTTTACCTAAGCCTTATTTCATTTTAATATTTTATAAGTTAAAAATTTGAAATAAAAAATTTGGAATGTTTCTCAGTAATGTTAAATGGCTTAACCGATTTTATTCAAGGGGGTAGCAACTAATATTGTTATCATACTATACCTTATGAATAAGCACTTTTTGTCACTAAAAGAATATCGAGGGAAAATTGAGAGCAAAAGGTCAATCAAATCAATTATATATCAATAAATGAGTTACTGTCACTATTATTTACTATTTATAAATAAACCAATCGATATACCAATCTATCATCCAGTCCACTGCTAGGTAATCCGTGGTTGACGCGTATTAGTAAACCACCTGTGTTATTTTGCTCCGTAAAACAAATAAGTAAATCTGAGTATAAAAGTGACTACCGTATCGAGTGTATACTAGTCATAAAGCGTGTGCACTGGGCCAGCTTTTAGTGAAAACTATTTAACGATTCACTTTTTCAAAGTGTAAATACAAGCAAAAGCATTTTGAAAAAATAATTCGTCCGTTACGAACTGACCTACGTCAACCCGCGATTCGCTCGCTGCAGTGAGTCACCCACCTGCGAGGTCCGGCCGCCCGCTGCTTACACCGAGCTACGTGTTTTATTAACAGTCAAGATGACACGTGAAGTGGACTGCGCGGCATGCCGCGGTGTAATTAAGGAAAATGACACTTACATGAGATGCGCCAAATATTTGAATTTTTTTGACCTTTTGTGTGCTAATTTCACGTTTGAAACTTTTACTGCATTAACGTCTGAACACAAAGAGATATGGATTTGTTTTGAATGTAGAAGCAAGATTCCTAAACAGGACAACTCGCAAACACATGTCCGTCAATAGATGAGCTTTGGTCTGAATACTGCTAGTGGTTGCCTGGAAGTATCCATGGATAGCCCGGATAACATTACTCTTCGTAATGGTAAACGTCCCGTACAAGTGGTGGCAAAGAGCGACTTAAGCACCGGAAACTTGACTCAATTAATTATAAAAAATTAAGTGACGCTGTAAAGCGACATACCTAAACCTACGTCATCGGGGGGTCCGGATGGTATCCCTGTTTTCCTAGCAAAAGATTGCATATCTGCCTTTGAAGGCCCTTTAATATATATTTATAACCTTGCGCTATCAACATCTGAGTACCCTGAAATCTGGAAAACATCTAGGGTCACCCCGGTCCCCAAGAACGATAGCGATGGCGAAATTTCCACTTTTAGACCAATAGCAGTTTCTTCTGTATTTGTAAAACTCTTTGAAATAATATTATGCCAGCTTATAAATAAACAAAGTAAGTTTTTATTACATGACAGCCAGCACAGATTTCGGCAGACTCGGTCCACTACAACAAATCTAGTAGCGCATTTAGACTACGTTTATGGAGAGGTGGATTCTTGTAAGCAGGTTGACGCCGCTTACTTTGACTTTAAAAAAGCGTTCGACCTTGTTAATAATAATATCTTGTTGTGTAAGTTAGCAAAATTTGGCTTTGCACCGCAACTCGTAAAGTTCTTTTCGAATTACTTACGTGATCGTCGGCAATTCGTTAAAGTTGGGACGTTTCTGTCTGGGGACTATTATACAAGATCTGGTGTAAGTCAGGGCAGTGCGATTGGGCCATTACTGTTTTTGATCTTTATTAAAGATCTCCCTGAACATGTAAATAGCGCCAAGTGCCTCTTGTTTGCGGATGACCTTAAACTTAGCTTGGGCGGACTGTGTCGCTTTGCAGGAAGACATCGACGCGGTATGCGAATGGAGTATGTTGAACCATCTTCCATTCAACATTGATAAATGTAAAGTTATGACGTTTACACGAAAGCGGACTCATCTAAATGTTACTTACAATTTATCTGACGCGCCCTTGGTACGGGTAAGTGAAATACGTGACTTAGGTATAATATTAGATGTTAAATTAAACTTCCATAATCATATCACTGTAGTTTGCAAAAAGGCTAGCAAAATGCTCGGATTTGTTATACGTACTGCATCTCAGTTTGACAGGTTAGAGGTTGCCATTGTCCTCTACAATGTTTATGTACGAAGTAGACTGGAATATGGTTCGCTAACATGGAATCCCTATGAACATAAATATATAATCTTGCTCGAAAGAATACAGCGTAAATTCGCATGTTGGCTGATTAAGAAAATATATGGTTATTACCCGTACCTATATCCGTCCTTATTTGTATCTGGTATGGTAGGAAGAGATACACTTAAGTTAAGGAGGGCTGTGCAGGTAATATTCCCACTTGTCTGTTATTCAAAATAAGACTGATAGCCCTACGATACTAAGCAGGGTAGGCTTGCTGGTGCCGATCGATGGTTGGAATGAGGATGGGACGGTGGCACCCGTCGACGTTCGCGCTTGCTATGGCGCCTTCGACGCGAACTGTATTTGCTGCTTGCTACATGCTGTCTTCTTGCCGACAAGCAGTTTAACCCAAATAATGAAAAAGGCCGTTTTGTTTATTAATAATCTATATTTTGATTCAAAATAATTTTGTAATTGACATTTAAAAATACATATTTCATTTGAATTGTGGTATATTAATATTTAATTTCTTTTTATTTTAATTTTATTATTTGCCATATTTGTATTTTATAGAAATTTGTATTTTGCTTTATGTTTTATTGATTCTTTGACATACTTTCATTAATTTTATAGCATTTTGACGTTTTGCATTTAATGTATTTTATTATTTTAAACTAGCATGCTGACATTTTGGTGTATGCTGTAAGTCACTATGCATTTGTAAAAAAATAAATAAAATTAATAGGTCTCCCCATTTTGCCGCCAGACATCCCAGTCCTCTGCTTTTCTCATCCAGCGACCTTTTGCAAGTCGTCGGTCCATCGGGCCGGAAGGCGTCTTACGTCTTTACCTATGTCTTGCAAATTAATTTCGTAACCATAAATATTTCTTTTTGTTCCAGTGGACGAGTGTACACCAAGGAACACGTCGCTGAATTCCTACATCCGATATGTGTTGGCACTCCCAGGCACAAAAGCCATGTGCCGAGAAGGTGGTTGTGGCGCATGCGTGGTGGCAGTACGCGCGCGTCGCCTACCCAGCGGCAATGTTGAACTTTTCTCTGTTAATTCTGTAAGTCTCATATAATGCACTATAGCAGTGAGTAAATTTGATGTGGGTAAGATACCCTGATTAAAGACAGAAGAGTACGGATTTTAATGCGAGAAAAGAATTTGATACTCTTATTTTTATTCAACAAAATGCAAACTTCTCATTGTAATTATTGTATTTAAAAAACCAATGCTAGAATCTTGCTAGCCGGTTTTTTATTATATATTGCTAGGCTAGATGACTAGGCGCATGACTACCCGGTAATGTCACTAGTTACAGTGCCCTCATCCTGAAACAAGTATCAGAAATAGGTTTAGGTTTAAAGATATTTATTCTCATAAAGACAAAAAGTCACTTACATGAGAACATTAATAACTTTTTTTTTTACAAAAGTGCATAACACTAGTTTCATGGGACGATTGGCACTGCGGTGGTACCTACCTAGACGGCTCAGTACCGAGTCTATCACCTAGTACTTAACTTAATGTCAATTGTTTAAAATGGTAATAATATAGTAGAATGAATTGTATAATGGTGCTACCAATTAAAATCCTACCATAAAACAGAAAGAATGAGTACAAAATTTAATATTGACACCCAATTACGATCCTATTCTACAATTAGTCGGAATTGGGGCTGTGTTCCAGTGAGTAAAGAAAGATAGATTTATTTGGCACAAAATAAAAACAATAACAGATTACAAAAAATCTTAAAGGCTAGTGCCAAACAGGACCTTACTCAGCAAAGGCCCTGACACGCAAATGCATGCCTGGACGCTGATTCTTTCAATGAAGCCCTTTTGTTGTACAGTATTACAAAAAATGAATAGTAATAACAACCAAAATAACTGATTAAAATTAATAGTATATAAAATTAGACACGTAAGTATGTAAGTTTTGACGCAGGCTACATATTATATTAAAATCATAGATATTATAAATAAAACAAGACCACAAGACAAGAAGAAGATTTATTCTTAAATTCAACTGCTAACATAGCGTGGCCACCCCGATCTGGTGAGTATCTAACTCTCGGCCGGCTTCTATGCCAGTGCATATTATGTCAATAAGTGTGTGATCATGATCAAGTTCTATGAGTAGGTTCCGTCACTAGCTGTTTGAGACCTAGGCTTTGCATGCATTGCTGGAACTGTTTGCACTTACTACTAGTTTCATCTAAAAGATTAATGTTAAAATCACCGGTCAGTATCAACCCACTATTTCCAGTGAAAGATGCCACGGATTCCGATATGGCATCAAGAATATTATCCACTTCCTGCCAAGGTGGGCGGTATGCTGTACCTACGATTATTTTTTCTGTTCTGAATATGTAAAGTAAGCCACATTTGCTCAACTTTAGGATTATTCGGAAAAGAGCAATTTTTTACGTTTAAGCCTCTTTTTATATAGAAACCTACCCCACCTCCACGCCCCTTTTTTATATGATTTGGTCTTGGTGTATGCAACAATTTGTAGCCGGCCAACTTCGGGGCTTTATCATCTTCTCCCACCCTCAGCCCAGTTTCATTTATCGCCAAAATATCCGGACTCAGCTCCTTGACAGCCACCACAATCATTACCTTATGTCTGGTACCTAATGATCCAGCGTTGAATAGTCCGACGAGTAGGTATTGGCCAGTCAAATGCAATTTTCGGTATTCGTTCACTCGAGGTTAATTTTATTATTAATATAGGAAAAAAAATATAAAACAAACTAAGTGTAGCAAATGTCAAAATATACCGGTCTCAAGCAAAATCGTGAAGGGAAAGCAATTAAATAGATAGCGCCTAACGTGTTACAGATAACGGAAGTTGTTTTTATTACAAAATAAATTGTTTGAAGTCTCTAAAATGTGCCATAATTATTAAGTATTCGTATTTTATCAAATAAGTGAAAATTCACGTGACGTTTAATAAGATTATTAAATGGTTTTATTATGGTATTGAACCTTACCCTACGTACCTCAATAAACTATTTTGTAATCAGGTCAGAAAATAAATACGTAAGTAATAAGTAACTAAAATCAAACTAGTTATAAAAAAAACATTATATTTTGAGACATTTGTGATATAGAAGACTTCAATACTTACCTGTGTAATTCGTATAGTTCTTTTGACTAAGTTCTTCTTATGGGATTCCAATCAGTATTTATTGTTTATCATGTTGTATTGATTGGTTTTAAAACTTATCTTAAATTCAAAAAGAAATTGGTTATTCAATTAAAACTAAAACATATTTTTTTAGTATTTCATTTCCGTAAATTCAGTTTATTTATAGGGGAAAGGTAGGTAAAACGGACCACTTAACAAAATACAAATATAGCAAAGAAACTATTCATTTTTATTAAACTTCTTCATTATAAAAGTAATCAACATTATTAACTCTATATTATGTACGAATCAGACTATGATAAGATCACAGACAATGAAGATATTAAATGATTTCTAATACCTTCGATATGTCCGTTTTACCTCCATGGGTGAGGCAAAACGGACCACACATGAAGGCAAAACGGACTTACATATAATTAATCAGTCAGAACATTTTTCACATAAAAATACTGTCTCAGCATCTTCATCCTCTACTCCTGCGCAAGCACAGTGTGCCCATAAACGACATTTTGGACATTGCACCCAACCGCCGCTTGATTCAGAGTACAAATGAGAACAGTACAGACTAGCGTCATCGTCGTCAGAGGAACTGTCATTTTTCTTAGTTTTTGATCTTTTAATATCAGATTTCTTGCTTGCCTTCCCTTTTTTTGAAATAATTAGTATATTTTCAGTTTCCTCCTTCCTGGTTTTTCTTTTTTCGGTCTTCTCCTTTGCTTTTTCTTTTTTTGAAGGTTTTATGTTTTTCTCGAAACTTAGTGCCTTTTTAATCTTTTCAGCCTGTTTATTTTGTGAAGTTTCCAGTTCAAGACGATAGGGCGATGACGTAATAATTGCTGTTTTCCCCTCTTGATGTCTCTTGTAGTTTTTTTTGTTTTCGGGAAAGGCATTATATCCTTAGGTCCAAAATTAAATACACTGCAAGGTTCTTCGGAAATCATGATTGTGGTGGATGCTGAAGGTTCCGTTTCACTTTGATTCACAAATAATGGCTGTGAAACTGTTGGTTCACCAGCACTCTTTGTTGATGTGGAAGTCATGGCAGGTTGGTTGCCAAATTGGCTAACATTTAAAATAGACGGTAAAGACATCCCTGAATGAGGCTCGTCAATATCTATGATGGAAGGTGTAGTGGATGTTGAAATATTTTTATCATTGTTTGGTCCCTCGTTACCTCTTGATGTTGAGGGCTGATTTTCTCTTGATGTTGAAGGCTGAAGATCTTGGATGCTTGATACTGGTATTGAGGGCTCATCAGCTCTTGATGTTGAGGGGTAAGGATTTTGTACGCTTGAAACTGGATCTGTCGAAGAACTTGAACACGGAAACTCGATGTCAGTGGCTGCTGCTGATAAAAAGTCAGCCTCTGTGAATATATCACGATTTAAAGGCCAAATTCCTGTGACACGAAAAATATCGAAAGCTGTTGTCATCGTAGCTGCTTTCTGAAAAGCTTTATCAACCAATTCTGCAATCTGGTATTGAGTAATAACTCTTCCTGAGTTCATCCTCAACCAATTCTGTGCTGCTTCCGAATAATAAGTTGACAAAGGTTTCATAAAACCCACATCCAGCGGCTGGAGACGGTGAGTGCAGTGCGGTGGGGTTGCCAGAATTTGCACTCCATTTTCTCGCCCTAGATCGATAACGTCAAGATTCATTGTATGACTTTTATGTCCGTCCAATATCAGCAGCACCGGGTTGTCTTTGGAAGCTCTAGAAAAAACAATAAATTTACGAAACCAAGATGTAAAAATATCTTTTTGTATCCAGCCTCTTTCATGACACTCAGCCCAAGAACAACGAGGTGCATTGTTCATCAATTCAGGCTTCATTCTCTTGCGAGGAAATATAAATAGAGGTGGCATGTAAGACCCATCAGCTCCAACACAAAATACTAGAGTGACTAGTTAACCCCGCTCAGCAGAGGTTAATAAGCCGACTTGTTTTTTTCCTTTTGTTCCTATGATTTTTGGCATACACTGGGCACTGTTGTGATTCCAGTCTCATCTACATTAAAGATTTTATCTGGAGTCAGATGGTAAGTTTCAATTGCATGAGTCAGCAAATCAAAAAATCTATTAACTGCAACTGGATTGAAGCCAGCTGCTCGGGCTGCAGATGTTGGCTCAGGTTTGCGTAAGCTAAGCTCTGGATTACGCTTTAAGAAGTTTTCCAACCAAATTCTACCCGCCATCTTTTTGCTGGTATCGAAACTATGACTTATGTTATTTCTCTCCGCTAGGTCATAAGCTAGCTTTTGTAGATTTTTCCTGGTTAATCCAAATAATCGACTTTCCATCTGTTTTACATAAGTAGCTAATTCAGCCTCTTGCTCCGTAGTAAACACTTTTTCAAATCTACCCAGTTTTTTCGCTGTGGCTTTATCAATATTTTGAGTAGACTTATATTTCTCCAGTTTTCTCTTCAAGGTAGTTTTTGGTACCAGGAACTGACTAGAAGCCTTATTGAGTCCTATTTCTCCAGCAACCACTTTCTCAATTGCATTTTTCATGCTGCATTCATCCCAACAATTCCGATTGGATTTCCTTTTATAATTATTCACCATCTAAAACCAAAGTAAAAAAAAAAAATATTAAAAACATTATGTTTTCCTAATTTCATTGGATTTATATTAAAATTAGCTGTTGCCAAATTTCACCCAGATCCGTTCAACCTTTCTGCCGTGATTCAGTAACGAAACATTCATCCATCCCTCCAAACATCAAACCTTGTGATTCACGTTACTCCGTTAAAGGCAAAACGGACCCAGGCAAGGCAAAACGGTACCCCGGACCATTTTGCCTGGGTCCGTTTTGCCTTTTTGCTTTAAACAACAAACACACGGTTTTTTAGGTTATAAGTTGAGATAAAGTCGGCATACTTGGCTATTAGCTTAACCATATGTCAGTTTACATCCAGTTAAAATCAGAACACGCTGTCGCAAACCAAACCAAAATGTAGGCTAATTGAAAATGAAAATTTTACATCAAAATCTAAAAAAAACAACTTACCTTGCTCATTCCGTGCACGTGCGGTCGGTGGAATTGGCTACACTGACCGAGAGCGGGAACATGGCGACCAATATTTTGACGTAGCAAATTCATAGATGGCGTTACACGTTCCAAAGTTATCAAGGTGGACCGTTTTACCTACAGGGTCCGTTTTACCTTCCTCTCCCCTATCGATGCATAGATTCAATGATGTTAATAGGTAACAAGACCTTATTATTTGTCCTCTTTCTTATCGTGAGAAAGAGTGTGAAGCAAAAACAAATTTATTTTTGAAGGTTAGAACCCACTAAAGAAGTGGGCTTGGCTACATTTACATCCAAGAGATCTTGCTATTCTATCAACTTTTGTCTCCAAAGTAAAACTTTTTGTCTAAGCATGTTTTTTTTTAATTTTGCACATAATTCACTTAATTATTTTTAAATTAATAAGGCATGCTACATTTGTCGCTTTTTGAATACTTGTGTCTTGCATGTATACAATAATAAATTTGATGTTTTTAATTTTTATATTATTATCTCCAGTGTTTGGTGCTAGTATTTGCCTGCCAAGATTGGGAGATCACTACTATTGAAGCGCTGGGTGACCGTTTGCACGGATATGATGATATACAAAGGCGGATCACAGCTTTTCACGCGACCCAGTGTGGATATTGTACTCCGGGATGGGCCATGCATTTATACAGGTTAATAGTAATTTAATCGTATTATTATATTTATTTTATTTTTTTATCGTAGTATAGAACGCCAGTGCGATGAACTCGGCTACTTACGAAACGATGGGGCTGGATGAGTAAAGTGGAGGATCCTGAGATTAAGCGCAGAATGAGGTAGAAATATATCCAGCTGTGGACTGCGATAGATTGAAGAGAGAGAGAGCGTACTTCCCTTCACTACATTATTACAAAATAGCTGTCTTGATTTATTGACCCAATGAGCTACTTTCTCATACTTTTTTCCATACATTTTCTATTGCATCTGACTCATTTTTGAGAACATTTTTGTAAATAAAAATCGTGGTTAATCTTTACGATGGTTTGTGGTGTTTAGATGTATAATCATTTAATATTTGAAATTCGTCCTCTTATTTAGCCATACTCTACGATGTCGAAGTTGTGTTGTGGCATCGAATCTTAATCCTGAGCGTTCAGAAAAATACGATATAAACGTTGGTAAAATCTACAATGGTAGCTAGACAAAATTTTAAAATCCGAATAAATTAAAGTCTAATTTTGTTTGTGTTTTGACACCCTTTTCAGTATTAGAGATAAAAATCTGACGATGGAAGAAATAGAGAAAGCCTTTGGTTCCAACACTTGCCGCTGTACAGGTTTCAGACCAATACTGGACACTGTCAAATCATTTGCAATGGATGCCAGCCCCGAACTCTGCCAGAGGGTTCAGGACATCGAGGAACTAAAGATTTGTTCAAAACTATCTCCTTGCGAGAGAAAATGTTCAACTAACAGCATTGAGAGTGATTGGAGTGTAGTTTGTGAAGAAAACGTTAAAACTCATAATGAAAAAACTATATCGTTTAATATAGAATCCCATAAATTCTCAAAAGTTTACGACGAGCAAGAGATCTTCAAGATCCTTTCGCAAAATTCTAACGATTCTTATATGCTACTAGATGGAGGAACAAGTAAAGGTAATGATAATGAGATGGTCAACAGTAATTTTACAAATTCATAATTAACTTAAAAATAACCAAAATGACAAATAATAAAGTAACAATAAAAAACAATGATTTTAGGTATTTATGAAAATTTTGAATACCCACGGATGATTATAGACATAAGCAGTGTTAAATCTCTGAAGAAATTTGTCTTCGATCAGAACCTTGTGTATGGAGCGAACATCTCCTTGGAAGACAGCATCAATATCTTCAAAGATATCGCGAGATCGAGAAATGAGTTTTCATACTTAGAAGAATTTGCGAAACATTTAGAACTCGTTGCACATATACCTGTGCGAAGGTAAATAAATATTTTTAGTACGATTTTCAGTTTCTGACCTAAATTAATAAGTTAAAAATATAAACTAATTATATTTTTCCAAATCGATTCTCATCTTAGTTTGTAATAAGTTTTTATTTTTTTATTAAGGGTATATTCATATACTTACATATTAGGCTAATTTTATGTATTATATTACCATCCTAAAAGTTTTAACAATACAGTTTTATTAATGGATCCCGTGCCCATATTTTAGTTGTTTGAGCGACGCTATTGAGGAAAGAAAATAAAAAAAACATTCATTTAATAAAAACTAATTACGTTAACAAAATTAATAACTCTTAAATAGGAATTGAGAACTTATCGTTATCTTATTTTCTACAGATAGCCTCCATTGCTGGTAACTTAATGCTAAAACATGCAGTACCGTCGTACCAATCTGATGTTTTTGTTCTACTCGAAACCGTGGGAGCAATGCTAACCATACGTGAGTGTGAATTCTATTCCCTACTAATATTATTTCGCAAAAGCTCTTAAAAATACTACAATTAATAAATGGATATTTAATATAATACTATTTTTCCCATGAATTGCGAAAATAACAACACAGTTACTCTTATTTTAAAGTTAGTATAAAACATAAAAACACTATTTACCACACAGACATTTTTGCTTGGCATACAGGTAACGCTGGTGGGGGGACTACGGTATTAAATATGTTGGACTTCCTACAATACGATATGGAAGGTCAACTCATCGTGAATGTGCTGCTGCCTCCGTTAGGCTCATCGCATATTTTTAAAAGCTATAAGGTATAAGATGACAATGTGTGTATTAATGTTTGGATGTTTCTGAATATTTCTAGTCTCATATGAATATTTTCGGGACAAATGTTCTGTTGTGACCCTATTAGTTTTGAATAAATAGGGGAATGAATACTAAAATTAATAATTGTATAGCTCCCGACTTCGATGGAGTGATGAGACGGATTATGTATACGGGACTTCATTAGAGGAAAGAAGTTTTTACTACTCCTGTCTCTTTCAGATAATGCCACGCCACCAAAACGCATTAGCAATAGTAAACGCTGGTTTCCTTGTGGAAATGGATCCGAATAATGGAACCATATGGAATATAAGTATCGTTTACGGAAATATATCTGGTAATTTCCATCACGCTCACTCTACCGAACGATATTTAGTCGGGAAGAATGTTTTCAAAAATGAGATACTACAAGAAGCTGTCAAGTTGTTAAACAAAGAAATTAATCCATCCGATGATCCTTCACAACCATCCAAGGAATGCCGAAGAAAATTGGCCATTGGTCTCTTTTATAAGGTAACATTATAAGCTATATTGATTCGTTAAATTCACCACAAGACTGTTGCCCTCCTACCGGGAGGGCTGAGGTTCCAATCCCGCCACGTACCAACGTGTTTACGAATTTCCGAAATTACATGTATTTTATCCGACGCTCTTACGGTGAATGAAAACCTGCGTACGCCTGCGAAGAGATTCAAAGGTTGTGCGTGAAGTCGGACAATCCGCACGTGGCCCGCTTGGACGACTAAGGCCTAAACACCCTTACGAGTAGGCTCGTGCCCCTCGGTGGGGACGTTCAATGAGCTGATGATGATGACTTTGATCAAGAAAAAATCTGATTTCAACCATTAAGTTCACTGTAAGACGAGGACTTCCTCTCCTTAAAATAAATAAAAAAAATGACTTTACGGAATAAAACAAGCAACGATGGCCTTTTTTGTGTTAAGTGCAACGTATTAAATACCTACTTAATGTTATAAAAATAATGACGCTCAACGAATGCAAATAATTAAAATAACGTAGCATTTTATACAAGTGCGTTTTACAATTGTATGAAAATAGATCACATGAGTTGTGTCGATCAATTGAGTTATGTTTACTTTCTTATTCACGCAAAAATCTCGGGAGTATTCCAAAACGAAACCAGGTTTTTATTACGAGATATAGTTGATGATTTGGGGGAGTTCGTTTGGTCAGCATCGAAATTGTTGGTTATTTATAAATAAGAAAGCCGTTTGTCCAGCCTAAGTTGAACTGATAAAATATGTACTGAGGATTTGATGGTGTAATAGCTAGCGCGTGCTATTGGTGCACATCACAAGCATTTCAGCGACTATCACAATTGTCGGTCATCGGATTGGTGATCGAAAATATTATGTAGAGCCGGGTGGAAGACCCGGAAAGCACATTAAGTCCGTTGTCCCTAGCGACTGCTTTAGGCTGGTAGTCATAACCACACTTGAAAAATATGTATTTTCAGTTTATATTGAGCATAGCTCCATCAAACGTGGTTACTTCAAGAAATCGATCTGGAGGCGCACTGATCTCCCGGCCGGTATCCAAAGGAACGCAAGAGTACCAGACGGACTCCTCACTCTATCCTCTTAACCAACCAGTTCCGAAGCTTGAATCCATGATCCAGGGGATCTGGTGAGGCTCAGTATGCTAATGATATACCACCATTCCCTAAAGAGGTGTTTGGAGCATTTGTGCTGTCAACTGTACATAGTGGCGAGGTGGATACGATAAACATCAAGAAAATCTTGGTAAGTTATTCACAAGTATTTTTATACATTAAAACAATTGTTGTTTATCCTGTCTTTATTTTAATAAAATATACATTTATAATACCTATACAATGAAATTGTTAGTCGTATTCTTAAATGGAAAGGTTCAGTAATATAAACATTTCCAGTTTATAAAAGTTGTCACTTGTTAATACAAGAGACTGTCTTTGTGAATATTATTGTTCACAGATAATAACGTATTGTATACTTTTACATTTTAATTATTTTTAAAACCACATCTATCACCTGACAAAGTGTTACATTTCAGGAAAATAGACGGCGTGTTTGCTGTATATACTGCAAAAGATATACCCGGGAAAAACTCATTCACACGTCCCGGCTTTCAACTGCAAACTGAGGATGAAGAGATTCTTGCTACAAACATCAAATTCTATGGTCAACCTATAGCTATTCTCGTGGCAAACTCTGAAGAACTTGCTGCTACCGCCGCAAAGAAAGTAGAAGTCACATACAAGAATGTTAATTCTTCCGCACCAGTTCTGACTATAGATCAGGCGAAGAAAGACAGCAAACGTTATCGAGCTTACCCTGAGGCAGATATTAAGCCAAAAGGAAAGGGAGATAATGTGACCAAGGTCATAAAGGGCACTTATGAGATAGAATCTCAATACCATTACTACATGGAGCCCATTTCATGTGTCGTGGTCCCTGTAGATCAGAAGCTTGAAGTTTATGATTCGGCTCAGTGGATGGACTTGACTCAAGCGTGTATAGCTCAGTGCTTGGGAGAACGAGAGAGCGAGTAAGTCTTCAATCCCTTTAAATTTTAGATCTAAATGTTTTAATATAACTTCAATGTCAACTTTCAAATGATCGGAGTAGTGGTAAAACATCAGGACGATAATCTTAATTACTAGAGCCTATCAATCATATACTATCTATTGATAAAAAATGTGAGGGTACAATATCTTCTACGTGGATTTATCTTAGAACATTGAAGCCTTTGAATAATATAAAAACCTAGTAATTTATTAATCAATCCTCGTATAATGGAATTTGCCGCAGTAGTCAATTTCAACATTTAGACATTCGAGGCTACCTTAATTCACAATAAGCTGTAAATCGGGAAAATCGCACAAAATATAATTTTTACTTAAATGAGAAAGTTCCCCTGTTTAAAAAAAATTCAAGGTAAACTAAATTAGTTTTTGCGATTTTCAGTTTTATGCTAAAATACTTCATATAAAAATTGTTTAGTAATCGTCATAATGAATGCAATAGTATGCCACGTACTCGTAATACATCTCCAGTCCAGACTGTCCAGAATGGTATTATGTGTTTAAATATTTTTTATCGATCATTATAACTGATATGTTTAATATTCATAAGCTGTAATTATAAGAATATCAGGTAGAAAGAAAACTATATAAATTTTGGTTTAGATTTGACCGGACTTTAGGTAGACTAATTTATTACTAATAAATGTCTATTTTAGTATCTTCGTAATAGTGCGCCGATTAGGCGGTGGTTTTGGAGGCAAGATCAGCCGGAATGTTCAAGTGTCCACTGCCTGTGCTCTAGTGGCAAGAAAGATGAATTTACCAACTCGGTTCGTGCTGCCTTTACAAACTAACCTCACTATTGCAGGACGGCGTCTGCCCTGCCAGTGCGATTATGAGGCAAGTAGTAGTATTACAATACTATACAGAAAACAAATAGCAGAGCCATTAAGTTTTAGGTGTTTTTTGATTCATAATAGATTTTTTGCTGTTCGTTAATTCTTAGTTACCTTACTACATAATATGGTTACCATTTAAGCAACTGTTACCAATCTGATTAATCAAAAGCAAACCAGGACAGTACCGAATGATCAAGGTTAATAACCATGTACGCAATTATTTATGTAATATGTATGTTTATAACTTCGATGTTTATTAGGTTGGCGTTGACGATGACGGCAAGATCCAGTACCTGAATGCCAATATCATCGAGGATGATGGATGTTCTCATAACGAAAATATTCTCAGCTACACAAGCGGTGGTTTCCCGAATTGTTATGACACGAGTTATTTTAGCCTGAAGACTGCCGCTGTTCTTACTGATCTTCCTTCAAATTCCTTTGCAAGGGCACCAGGTATTATTTTACACCTATGACTATCTAAACCCGTCTGTCTTGAATACAATAAAAATAGCCAGCGCTCAGCATCAATTTATTGTAGCCTGTAGACTATTTAATCATTTATGTGTTATACAAATGTTTGCTTAGAATCTTAGTTAAATTCTAGTTTTTTTAATTTTGAAGGTACTAATGAAGGGATTTCATGCATTGAACATATAATGGAACACATAGCATTTTCTGTTAAAAAAGATCCAACAGAAGTTCGCAAAGTCAATATGCGACAAGAAGACAATGACTTGCCTAAACTTATAGATGAATTAAAAAAAGACGTTAATTACGATAAACGAGTTAAAGAAATTCAACAATTTAACAATGCTAACAGATGGATGAAGAAGGGAATTACGATCAATGTTATGAGTTTCCCTGTTGTGTTCTTTGGTAATTACAGCGGCATGGTATCAATCTATAGGGGAGATGGTACAGTTACAGTAACCACTGGAGGCATTGAGATGGGACAAGGTGTTAATACTAAAGTAGCTCAAGTATGCGCATATGAACTAGGAATCCCTTTAGAATATGTTTCAGTACTACCTCATTTCTCGTTTTCTGCCGCCAATAATGTGTTTTCTGGATCCAGTATAACCAGTGAAAGTGCTTGTTACGCTGTCATAAGAGCATGCCAAATGCTAAATAAAAGATTGGAGCCAATTAAAGCGCAGTTGAACAATCCAACTTGGCAAGAATTAGTGATGAAAGCGGGAGATGAGCAAATAGATTTGACGGCTATTTACATGATGACGGATAAGGAAGAAGATTTGTCTGGATACAATGCATTTGCTGTGGCTATCCTGGAAGCGCAATTAGACGTTTTAACAGGAAGGTACGAGTTACTCCGCGTTGATATTTTGGAAGACGTAGGATTGAGTGCAAATCCTAGTCTAGATGTGGGGCAGGTAAGATTATAAACTTTCTTACTTCCTTTTATAATTTACTAAATTTGCATCTTATAAAACACCGGTAAATTACTCGTCACAATGCAAGCTGCGAATCAAGTGAATGATTAATTTCAACTAAGATATATATTTAAAATTTGTATAAACACCTTTTCTGTCTAATAGATAATTTATAAAAAATCTAGAGAGCTTCATGCTTGTCCAGTAAGTTTGTAAAATAGCTTATAACCGCACACCACATGAAAACAACATTAAAAACACTTTAATTTCGATATAGGGAATATAAGATTACGTAAATTTTACTTCTTTGTTCCAGGTAGAAGGCGGTTACGTACAAGGCCTAGGCTATTACACAACTGAAAAGTTCATATACGACGCTGCCACTGGAAAGCTGCTGTCCAATCGATCTCTAACGTATCATGTGCCTTTAGCTTTGGATATCCCCGCGCAATTCAATGTCAAATTGCGTTATAACTCTAAAAATCCTAAAGGAGTTTTAGGCTCTAAAGGTATGTTCCAAGTTAAGCTAGGTAAATTTTTGATTCTGTTGTTAAGTATGACTGTAAAGCATTTTATTTTTATGTACTAAGTACTGTATTAAGTTATCGCGGGTGGGTGAGTTAGGGAAACCTAATTTGAATATTTATTCAATTTTATTTGTTCAGAACTTTAGGCATTTACTCTCGTCGTAGAGGTGTTTGATTTGGTTTTTTTGACATACCTATTAACACTGAATCGTCATTTATCATCATCAAATAGCCTTCACTCTGAACGAAGGCTTTTCCAAAGACTTCCACGCGGTCCGATCTCTAGCAATCGATATTCATAGACTACCCACTTTAACCGGGTCATCGGCCTTTTTGGTTTTAACGATCTATTTCGTTATCCTTAATTTTGTATTCTTTTTGCAGCGGTCGGTGAGATGGGTATATGCATAGCTCACGGAGTGAACCATGTGCTTAGGCATTGTATATACGAATCACGCAAGGATTCTGGCTACGACCCTTCAGAATGGATCAACATTGGTAAGCATATTATTAAATCTTTTTATGATATTGACTTCTGTACAAATTGGATATTTGTACAGTTTACCTATTCAATGTTTATTAGTCTTAACAAGGAATTAATCTCTATGCCAGTGCTGCGTAAGTGTACAAAGACTAGATGCTTGCTGCGAACGTCGTTGTTTCGATTTCTCCGCGTAGAAAGCTTTGTAAGACTCCCAATTTTATTAGATTATTGAAGACTGAATCTTGATTGTCTGTCTAGAAACGATTGAATTATGATTATGTGCTTTAGAAGACCTGGTAATAATATCGATACCATACTGTATCAGCCGTACAATTATACACTCTTTAAGAACAACAACCAAAATAACAGTCGACATGTATGCCCCATTATGCAACATATCTTGGTTCTTCGCTTTCCTCATCCAGCTTCAACTAGCGACTTCTCACAAGTCGACGATTTCACGGCCGAAGAAGACGTAGTTTCCTTAGAACTCTTCACTCCAACTTCTGCTCCAACACTTAAGAGTAAATGAACATACCTGACAGACCGATCCACTACCACTTCAAAGGTCACGAGATCAGCAATTTATATTAAAAAGTACCCTTTTCAACTTTAGTTTCTATGATATATTTTTTGTTTCCAGCGATACCGTACGACACTCAGTCAATTTTGAAGGCTTTGGATGTGAAGTTGGAGGAATTGGTGGTATCTAAATAAATAGGGAACAATTATTTGTAGATGCTGTAAATTAAAGATTCCTGAATTCCCAAGAAAAGACAAGAGCGTTACGTTACAAAAATAGTAATTTTTAATCAAACGTGAATGCGTATCTAATTATACCTAAATGATTTATTGTGTGAAAAATATAGATAGCATAGGTACTAATAATTGTACTGACACACGTCTTAGAAAAAGGTACCTAATTAAGAAATAAACAATTTTCGCAGGAGAAAAACAATCAGCCCAATGTTTATCGGTTCTACAGTCTCACAGCAGCAAAATGTACAATTAGTTCCAAATATATAGATTTAAGATAAAATTACTTCATGAATTATATACTTTTTTAAATATGTTTACCTTATTTTTTATACCCATATACCTATGTAAATGGCTTCGTGTTCTTGTTATGCTGGGGCCATACCAACGGGAAATGTCATTAATTGAAGCGTTCACTTCAGGTGTGGCCACCACATAAACGCGATAATTTTCAACGTCTTTACAACGTCGTTTGCTGTATGGCGATAAATCGACTGTCGGTACATCAAAGAGATTTTCGCGAGGATGAATGCTTTGAAGCGGTCACATGACATGTCAATTAGTGTCGTGAGCGCATAGGGTTGCCTCTTTTTATATTTGCATTTAAAGTACATTGGTTATTTGATTGGTTGCATTTTGTTTTAGAAATTGTATCCTTTGTCCTATGTCCTTTGCGATACTAAAAACTGGTTTTTATTAATTCCGTTATAAATGTTCTATTCCTACCGAATACCACAAAAATATGTTAATATGATATGTGATACGGTGAGTAATAAAAATATTTATAAATGTTGGAACTATTGTTAGTGTGTAGTACCTACGACTATTATCAAAATCGGCATCATCAAATCAAATTATGCAAAATAAAGTATTTTCGCGTACTCTAATACTCTTGTAACTTAACAATTTACTTAACTTTAAAGTTTTTTTAGATGATATATAGATTTAGATGTAAATGTACATGTATACAGTACAATTACATTAAATAACGTAAAATATTTTATTATAAAGTATGGGCGGCAACCTGATCTTGCCGTTTTTCTCTTCATCAATAATTAACACGTTAATAATTTTAAGTGTGGCCACCCACTTTTGCACGTTTAATTTATCGCGGTTGTTGACATTGATGGGTGTTTGAATGGCGTTAGACGTTCAGCCCTACTGTAGCCCCAGCATTACTCTTAAATCATTTATTTTGTTTTCGTTTGTTGAACTATGCCATCATAATTTGGATTACAGCTGTACGCACTTTTAGAAAAAAATTTAAGAATTCTAAACGGACTTATATAAATAAATATCCACTGACATACACACAGAGCCATCGAGCCCTAAACTCAGCATTGGCCTGTAATATGGATTCTAATCAATGGATAAATATACTTACTTTTTTTTTGTTAATACATACCATAGAAAATTTGAATGGATATACTTTAATAGGGTAACAAAAAGAGTTTTTCAGTAATACATGTTTATTCTCGCATCGTCAAACAAATGTTTTAGTAAATCATAGTTATTAAATTATTAGGCCCGCTGCGAAGTCTTGATTAGGCCACGACAAATAATGAATTCAAAAAATCAACACCGTATATGAATTTTGTACAAAACAATTGATGGAAAACCCAATTAAAAAATAAATATTTATATAATAAATATATAGATTAGCTTCACAATAAAAAATAAAATTAAGAAAATTCGTAGATTCTAATGTAAAATATACATTATTATAATCTATACATAATTATATCAACAGTTGTGTAATGCAAAAAGTGCAATCCAAATGTCATTTTTATACACATTATTATTAACTAAGTAGCGGACTGCCCTCTGAGGCTGCCACGCGATTGTGTACCTTTACACTTACAAGATACAAATTAAATTAACGAATCAATATAAATACAACTCAATTATGCAATCTCTAATATAATTATACCATTTCTACTGTACAGAAAGTTGTTCAATTCAATCATTAAAATTTATATTAATCGAATATTTTAAAATACGTAAATATTTAATTTTCTTGCTTATTTTCATTTTGTTTGTATTTCAATGTGAATAAGGTTCACAATTGCGTGCCACTATCTGCACCGATTGATTGGCCATGGAAGCAAATTGGTCAAAATATTACAAGATGGATTAGCGCCTAGGTAATATATAAACTACATTATTATACTCCTACTACTATTCGGTTGCTTTTATAGCTCTTTAGCCCATGGCCGCTTCTTTATAACTTAGAAGGCTTCAAATAATGCTAAAATGAACTTTGTTTCAATGTCAATAAGGTATTTTACACTAAACTCTTTTTATAAAATGCAATAAAAAATCTCATTGGAATGTTATGATTCATAAACAACCCAATCGAAGAAGACGCACAGAAATTCATAAAAATGTATTACAAAAATAGCAAGTTTCTCTAGTATAACCCGATATGATTGAATGTTTCTATATAAACTCTCGATACGTACTTTGGGAAATACTGAAATATTGAGGTATCTGACTACGATGACTCAACGTATTAAGTCACATACGTAATTTTAATATGTCATCATCATCATCATCATCATTACAGCCCAATTATGTCCACTGCTGAACGAAGGCCTCCCCTAATGATTTCCACGTGGACCGATCCCTTGCAGTTGACATCCATCTGCTACCCGCCACCTTAACCAGATCATCCGTCCATCTGGTTGGGGGTCGGCCTACGCTTCGCTTTCCGTTACGTGGACGCCACTCGAGAACCTTTCCGCCCCATCGGCCATCGGTTCTACGCACTATGTGCCCTGCCCACTGCCACTTCAACTTGCTAAATCCTCTGGGCTATGTCGGTCACCTAGTTCTCCTACGGATATCATCGTTCGGATTTATCGCGTAGGGAGACACCTAACATAGCCCTCTCCATAGCACGCTAAGCATATGTCAATATGTCATATTAATTATTATTTGTCATGATATGGGTCGACTGGATTATGATGCCTACATGCCTTCTTCATTATAAAGAAGTAAAAAAACAAAAATTAAGGTAACGACATCTTTGTTGTATAAATTGACGGTCAAGTATACCAAAGCTAATCTAGTTAAATATATACTAATTTGAATCGGATTCCGTATTTCGGATAGGAATATTCAATTCGTAATTACATTAAATAAATTCGTACAAAATTTAGTTTAAGCTTTGTTTTATCGTTGTGGAATCCATGCGTCAATAAAAACTGCAGTGACAAAAACTATGGTTTTATACATAAAATGGCCATAAAACTTTTCAACATATAGTAGCTTCTATAATTCATGAGTACCTAGTTAACAGATTTAGCTGTCCACGGTGTAAATGAGCTTGATTGATTTAAATCATTTAAATTTAAAAAAAACATCAATTAAATTAAGACAAAAAATAGCGACAGTGTGAGAAAACAAAAATAGCTACCTTTATCAATACTGATATATTATTAGCGCTCATAAAACACCTCATAATACATACATATACATATGGGAGAAGAAAAATTATACAAACACGACGTTAATATACTTAATTGTATACAGGTTATCGACAGGTAACATTTTCAACTTGAAAACTAGTACAGTGTTGCCATAAATTCGTTTTCATTATTTTCAAAGTCAGTTACAATCGTTATCCCAAAAAAAAATAGCATACAAATTATAGTCAAATACATAATTATAGTCAAAATTGTATGACAACATTTCTACCATAGTAGCCATAGTACAATGAGTTAGCGACTTAACTTTAGTGACATTGAATTTTAACTTTAGAATAAGAGATTCGTTGAAGGACTTATCGTTTAGAATATTATCAGTCCATGTCACCTCCGTGGTTACTCGAGTCTTAAAATTGATCTGGGTTTGCATAGCATTTGTTTTAATACGATATAGTTTAATGGTATATGTTGGCACCTCAGTTTGCAGTATTTATTATTATTGTGAGAACAAAACGTGTCATTCTTCGTTAAGTATATTTATACTGTTGCAAGAAAAACTAAATTCTAGTCCATCATTTTCTCTCATCTGGAATCTTACTTCGTTTTAATTGGTTCTTAGTTTTAGTTAGATTGGACAATTAAATCAATGAGATCAAAATCATCAGCAGAATTACACCAGCACCTTGATGATTGATATTTTTAATACAGTATAGTGCATCTTTCATGGTACAAAAATAACAAATGTTAATACAAACCCAGTACGTATACTATCATAATTGTAAATTTTTCTAAGTACAATCGTGTACTGAATAGTCGAGTTTTAAATCTAAGATAATTAGCATTAAGATGATGTCATTCGTGATGTTATCAGGAGGGACAATTTAAAGTATATTGTCAGTAAGTAAAATTTAAGTACAAATTATACAGGGTTCAGTCACACAAACATTTATCAGTTCCAGATTTAATGATAGGAACCCAAAAATAAGAAAAAAGTGACGTCATTATTATCGATCATTTCAACCTTTTATAGTACAGCATTTCGATCAATATTATAATATTTAATGCCTCTGTTATATGGTTCAAAATTAAATGGTAACTATTACCGTTTCAAAGGAACAACTTTAATAACCAATCACAGAACTACTTTTTAGAATAGTTATTTTTCTTAAACCGGAAACGTAAACATTTTATTTTAGTCTTAATAGTAATTTACTGTGTGCCTAGAAATCGATTATACTACAGTTCATTTGGTTTCGAATTGGTATAATAATATAAAATAAATTAGTATACAAATTGTGTACAGAATCATCTTATCAGTTGTACATGTAAATAAATAAATATTTTAACAAACTGCTATTTCCCTACTATTTGGTTGTGTAGACTATTTCTATAATTGCTTCCTACATAGCATTTAAACATACCCTGCACATGCGTACGTAGCTACTATTAAAATTGGCTTACACCTGCACAATGTCACAGGGAATTGGGAAAATGTGCGCATGAGTAAAATTAATATTAAATGTGATGTCAAAACTTATATTCAATAAATTATGTGATGTAACTTAAAAATCGTTCTGACTGTCAAAAAATATTTATATAAACTTTCTAAATATCTTAAACACTAACCATGTTAAATCATAAACCCTTTAGTCCTTTGTCGTATTACTTCATAAAATAATCTCAAATAAAATAACGGCTTGGGAATGCGTCACAAAATATGAAAGCTACAATTTTTTATATTTTAACCCTGTGCGCAACAGCATTCAAAACCTTATTTTGCAGTATAAGAGTTTATTTTCGTATGATGACATGTTCATAAGCACTATCTTTTTAAATAAACTTTTTCCTTATAATGCTTATGTTTAATGTGAGCGGACGTAAAAATTAATTGCCATTGATCATTTTAAAGTTTACAAGTGTGTTTGATACCTAAACCTATTACTTGGCATATTATACTTATGATTGAATCGTTCATAATCGTACTGATTAGAAATGGAAGTAGATTAATATCATCATGAGTATTTTCACTTAACTGGTCAAATATTAAAATCAAAATAAAACACTAAATCAACAGACATCTCGACCTACCGGGCGTCACTATAAAGTCTACATTACACACCCAGTCAGAGCTTTCGAAAACGACCCCCACTCACCTATACACAGAGTCTAGTTTCGCTTGTATCACGCCACGCCACTGTCTTGCGTGTGACTTCGCTTCTTATCGCTCCTATGGTCCGGTGTTGACTTCAGTATGTCGGGTTGTCCGTGAGACAGCACTCTTGCTCCTGGTTAAAAGTCGAGGTGTGGGAGCTCAGTGTTAGCGTGGCGTTTCTCTCGGAGCCCAGTGTCATGGTGGTGGCGTGGGAGTTGATGGTGTTGTGGTGGGTGTGGGCGTGGGCGTGGGAGTGGGAGTGGTGGGCTAGCGTGGGCGGGCTGGAGTGTGGGGCCCGGCGTAGCGACCGGTGGCTGCCGTGTCTCGTGAGGGAGTTCATTTGCGGTGTTCCCGGCGCAATCGACCGTAGTGCTGCATTCTTGTAGTCCGCTATTAGATGGGTTAGCTCGGCCATCTGGAAACAAAAGTGCTTATGTCGTTAAGAGAAAACTTAATAACCTTCACTCTGTCCATCCATTTATTTTCTTTTTGACAGTTTACGCCCAATCTTTATAATGTACTTTATTAATACCATAATTTGTGGACAGGTAACGCTCACTTAGTGAAGTGTCATGTGCATAATAATCATGCAAAGCCTTTAAAACATGACCTACATCGTTTAATAATCTTCGAATCGAAATTTTCTTCTTTAATCACAAATAGTAGTTAAAAAAATTAAATTTTAAAACGCATAGATGATCACGAACGTTTACGGCGAGTTTAAATAATTTGTGACTCACAATAACAGCTGTAAACTTTTACTTTCAATAAATATATCACTAAACAAATCATCTTCGTCACACTTACTTTTGCTTTATTGAGACTTATCAACATCTTGTGCACCGGACTAGCAGCGTCATCTGCATCTATCAGCATCATTAGGTCGTCCTGGGTACAAGACAATACGAACAACTTAAGACTATATTGAATTATAGGATTAAAATTATATAAAACTATATCAAGGATTGTAACACCCCATTTACTAAAAACATACTGTTAGATATATTAGCACCATAATAATAAAATTTAAAACCCATCACAATCTTAACTGCTACATCACGTCAAATAGCAAAGTAGGTTCTCCTGTTTAATTACCGTTATCCAAGAGCCATTTTTTTGACATAGCGAACGGGACGGTAATTTCGCTCACCTGGTAAATGATACCTGACCATGACAGATGCAGTATTGAAAGAAATCAACAATTGTAGGTATTCATTATTTTCCGTCAACACTGCCCTGCGTCCGTCACCCGAGAAGGCAAGATGTTAGGTATCTTATACCCGGTAATTTAACTAGCTACAGTACCCTCATCTCGAAACACAGAAGTGTGAAACACTCGTATTCCACAGGACGATATCTGGCACCGTAGTGGTACCTGCCTAGACGACTTAGTACCGAAACTACCACTACACAATAATGCTGGCGGAAATGAAAAACTGTTTAATTCTTACTTTTCCGTCCTCCAGTCTTTACGCCTCTTGGTTTTGTCGTCAATTCATTAAGTCTGGTCAAGTGTCTCAATGTCTTTCTTCTGTTTGTCAAATTGTCCATTCGTATTCGGCCAGTCAAGTCTTGTCAAAAGATGTTTTTATACAGATATAGAGGAAGTATTGTCATATTACCTGTAACCCCCCGAAGAGTCCGATGGAGTTGAGGGCGTACCGACCCACCACAGCCATGGAGGCCAGCTCCAGCACCGTCACACCTTCCTCGGACACGGCCAACCAGGCCATCGACAGATCGGGCTGTTTTATCTGGAAATCACGTTTTACTGTTGTTGTTTTTTTATGTTATGGTGATGGTAAGTGAAGCGTTTTTTTTATTAACTTAATAAATACTTACTACTTTAACCCTTTGACCGCCAATGACGCCTTAAGGCGCCAGACGCAATAGATTTTCTATTGTGTCTGGATTCCCGGCGTTCAATGGGTTAAGAAAATAAATATATATCAGTGATATTATTCTTCTTCTTTGTCATTTCACTCTTGACAGAGTGGTCGTGGTCGTCATTTTAGCTGTCAGTGGCTCGCTTAACAATACGCCGCCAGACCTGTCTGATATCATAGTACTTTTTAAACCTGTTTTGTGCCATCCTAAGGTGGCCTGGAAGTAACTGCCTTGTGCAATAAGGCCGCCCATTGTACTATTTCTTTTTTGTGATTTTTCCTTAATGTGTTGTTTGGTATAGGGTACAATAAAGAATCAAAATAATATAAAAAATACGTGACCTAATGGAAAACACTATCAAAAAGTTTATACTTACCCTAGCTTGGGAACAATGTGGCCCCGAAGAACGGCCACTTTCTCGTACAGTTCAGATATATCCGCACACAGTCCACCGTGCTCCGGCCTTTCAGTGCTATCCACTTGGACCGCAGCGTCTCTTCAACTTCCCTGATAAAATAATTATTATTCACTTTATATCCTGTATTATATCTACCAAAACTACTAATAAACTGCTTTCCCACATGCCAAAGCCCGTGGTCTAGAACAAGACTCAAGAAGAAAATAGAAAGATAATGTAAGAATAAAATAGCTATTAAATGTAGAAAAATAAGTTATAAATGTAAAGAAAGAACAATGCTCGAAATGTCAAAGCGACCATGTGTATGAAGAAGATGTAAGATATAAGCTAAATGTACGTAGAAATAAGAAACAAAAATAGGTAGATATCGAAATAAATTGTATAAGAATAGAAAGTAAGCATACCAAATAGCGAAAAAAGAACAGACAATATAAGCCATAGTAAATAGGTAAATAGTTAAAGATAGATATATAAATAGTCTGGGTTAACTAGTAATAACACCATTGTAAATTGTCAGAGTGTAACAACACAAAACTCTTCCACAATATTGTAACCCATAAATGTTAAATTAAGAAAATATAAGCAAGATATAAAAAAAAATAAGTTAGTAATAAGGACAACATGTATCAAAATAAACAGAAATAAAAAGAAAATAAAAATATAACAGAATGAAAATGAAAATAGTACTACTAAAGTCCCTGACCACTATATCAGGGGGATAAGCTAAAAAAAAAAAAATACGGGTGTTAGAGTTATCGGGTATTTAATTTTTGTCTCACAAACATAGTTTAAAGTAATTTGTAACTAACAAGTATGGGCTTCAGCCTGAAATTAAAGGATTTAATTTATTAATTATTATTTACCTGAGCACGTCGTGCGGTAGTCCGGGGTACCGGTAAGGGAAGCGGTGTGCAGCGGCTGGCATGGTGTGCGTTGTTGGCGCAGTGGTCCCCCATATCCAGCTGCGCCATCAGAGCGCCTAGCTCCACTGCTAGGGAACGGCTCACGGGGAACCGTCCCGCTACCACTGGAATATACAAATTATTAATAAATTAGCCATAACGATGGCTTAATGGTGTGGACTGTTGCCCTCCTACCGGGAAGGCTGAGGTTCGAATCCCGCCACGTAACAATGTTTTCGAATTTTCGAAATTATATGCACGTTATCCGACGCTCTTACGGTGAAGGAAAACATCGTGAGAAAACCTTCATGCACGCTTGCGAAGAGATTCAAAGGTTATGTGTGAAGTCGTTCAATTCGCACTGGGCCTGCGAGGACGACTAAGGCCTAATCACCTTATACGGGTAGGCTCGTGCCCCTCGGTGGGGACTTTTAATGAGCTGATGATGATGACCGATCTGGTGTAATGATTGAGACGTCGGCTAATACACCAAGGGTTCCGTTCGATCCCCGGGCAGCATAAACATTTGTGTGCATGAACATGTCTGTTTGTATTGGTCTGGGTTTTTTTCATGTATAATATGTATGTATTTACAAAAAAATATATAAGTATGTTTATCACTTGTTTAGTACCCATACTACAAGCTTCACGCTTAACTTGGGGCTAGCTGTGTGAATGTCAGTGGATATTTATTTATTTATAAAGCAAGCACTAAGAACTTATCGGATATCCAGACCACTGTCAAAGAAACTGGAGAATCTATTCGGAAAACAGAGGATCAGGATATCTGGCGTGAAGAGGGGGAAACCTAAATAAATTATTTAAGAAAATGTTTATTCCGGCCCATAATATCATTGTTATTTAAATGCTTAAAATAAATGTAGTAATGGTGTTAAACAAATGTTTTTTTGTATAGTGTATTGCTAAAAAAGAAAAATATTAAAATAATGTGGGGTCGAGATTGGAAACAATTTTACTTACGAGTAGATTGAAACTGCGTTTGATAACTTTAAATATTAAAACAAAAATACAATCCGTCCTACTACGTATCGCTCGCGCGGCCATTCCTCGTCTGTCTACCTCACATACCTTCATCTCACTTACTCATACCATTAATCTACCTTATCAACCATACACTCATAGCTCACCATGCATTGTTCGTTCAGAAATCTATCGTACATAAATATATTGTTTAGCTTCTAATTAAAAACCCTTACCTTGTTGATTTATTTGATAGCAAAGTAATAATCTCTCTTTGTCAGTCTCTGATCTCACGGAGTTCTTAAAGTACAGTCTGTTTCTATAAGTCAAACGGATCACACGTGAATTCTCGAACTTTCCGGAGCCTTTCTCCCGAAGCGCCGTCTCCCACTTTGATATGACGTCACATAGCTGAAAGTAATTACATGAGGTTAGCGAAGAGTAACTAATATATTGAATTCTAATATCAAAAAATAGCTGCACCAAGGCCTGTATCCTAGAACGAGACTCAGCGTTGATCTTGTCAACGTTAAGTCCGACCGCAGACAATTTTGAGATTGTGCATATAGTTAGTTTATTGATTATCTAAGTATTTAGGATATTTATTTAATGTAAATGTTCACTAGGTGGTAGACTCGATACTGAGTCGTCTAGGTAGGTACCACCGCAGTGCCAGATACCATCCCGTGAAACAGGAGTGGTATGTACTTTTGTGTTTCGGGATGAGGGCACTGTAGCTAGTGAAGTTACCGGGTATTAGAGACCTAACATCTATTGTCTCGGGTGACGGGCGCAGTGCGGCATTGATGGAGGATAATAAACTGTCTGTCAGTTGTTGGTCTCCTTTAATGCCCCTCTGTCATGGTCTGGCGTATCACTTACCATCAGGTGAGCGTCCAGACCGTCCTGTACACTAATAACATAAAAAAAAATTAACAAACAAAACTCTCTTTTTAGTCGTAAAATTCATAAAAATAGTTCACTTACTTTCTTATCAGGTTTGATATGATGCTCCAAGTCTTTTTCGATTGGGTCGTCGCTGAACAGCGCGAAGCCTGATAGAGCCGACTCCCTACATCCCAGTTCTGTGCTCAGGGTCGATAGGAACTCCTCCACTGTCGTGGAACCGTCAAAACTTATTACCTGTAAATAAAGAAGGCATGTGGTGTAATGGTTGAAAACTAGGATTTTACACCAAGTGATACGATCTCGAGGCAGTGAAAACGTTTGCGTGCATGACCACATCTGTTTTTATTGGATTAATTGTTTCTATATTTCATATGTATGTATTTACATAAAAACGCATATATAATTATGTGTATCAGTTGGAGTACTCATAGCATAAGTTCTTTGCTTAATGAGAAAGAAGGATAGAGTGGAAGCTAACGAAACAGGGAGAAAAACCAAAAAGAAACTTATGCACACTTATATTTGAAACCAAAACTGCCTTATTCGGTCCTTAGTCAAGAATACTTATGAATGTCGAATGAAGCATGAGATAGCAAGAATCTAGCAATAAACTCGGGGGTCACTCTATCCAAAAATGAGTACTGTACAATTATAAAGCTGCTAATCGAAATGATTACATAAACAACTATCAAAGCAGATTCATATTAAGATACTGTTTAAGAAAAAATTACAATAAAATGATACAGCTAAAATTAACAGAAATAAAGTGTCATTAACCATTTCACCAAAACTGATAGAACTGTAAAAAAACATGACCGATACGTCATTAGCATACCTGATAAGTATTATTGAGCATGTGAACAGGTATAGCGTGCGGTAGGCAGTGGTGGTATGGATTCTTGAGTAGAATGGACAGCACCTCCATACGCGACGGCTTGTCTTCACGGCCGCCATTTTTAATCGTGCGCTCTAATGCTCGAGCACAGTACGCCGCGTACTTCCCACACTCGGTCCTGATATTGAGATAATAAGAATAATTAATGAATATGATTATTTTCAAATAATAAGGTTTAAACATCAAGTTAATGCTTCGCCTTATCATCGTCGTCTGGTAAAGATAATATCAATCGTACAATAAAATTTTATGAAAAAGTCAAAGTCAAAATGTATTTATTTACAATAAGCACTTATGAACTTCAAAAACCTGTGTAATTATGGAGGTGTGTACAACTTTTTGGTAAGTTAACCTCAACCAGAGCGCCGGTGGCACGACGGTGTGGACTGTTGCCTTCCGACCGGGAGGGCGGAGGTTCAAATCCCGCCACGTACCAATGTGTTTTCGAATTTTCGAAATTATATATATGAAATCCAACGCTCTTACGGTGAAGGAAAACATCGTGAGGAAACCTGCGCACGCTTGCGAAGGGATACAAAGGTGAAGTCGGCCTCTAAGGCCTATACACCTTAGGGTAGGCTCGTGCCCCTCGGTGGGGACGTCTATTGAACTGATGATGATGAACCTCAACCCGCCGTTGTATGCAACCGGTAATGAATTAATGAAGCTCTTGCAACGAGTGCGCATGCACAAAGCTACATTAGTTAGGGCCACAAATTTCTGAAGATTTTCCGTATCTTTCGGGACTAAAGCTGACCACATCAGCCGGTTGTAAAATTATGTTCTGCTTAACATTAAACGAGGGGACACCGAATCCATAAGAGAGCTTTACAATAGAATAATGATGACAATATAAAAACCTTTCATGTTTTCCAATTGAACTTTCTTAAATCAAAAAGTTAATGGAAATGTTATACGGCATCTTGCCAAAGACCTAATAATAAATAGTGAACTATACATTTGAACTTATTAAAACATGTATCAATCTTATAAAGACTATACTTACTTTGTATCAGAGTGCCTGCTGAGGTGTAACTTGAGATACCACAACAGCCTATTGTTTCTAGGCACAAATAAGCTCACAGCAAGCGCTAAGAGTTGCCAACCTTGGACGAAACTGTACGTGGGAGGGTTGCTTTTGCAGTCCACGGATAGTAATGGAGCCTGGAATATTCCAATTAGTTGTAACACATACGTATTCGCATTATGGAATTTAGTAGGAAATTACTTTCTTTGAAGGAAACTGCTCCATCGGATAACATACATATTAGTTAAATAGGCCTTGTACACGAAACTGTAAAAGTTACCAACAAATCTGCAATAGTATTTGCATTCAGGGGACAGGTATCCTAAAAGGTATATCAGGGTATGACTCTATATTTTAAAGTATTTTTATATTGTTTCAATGTAGCTGGCACGAGCCCATTTTTAATATGCTGAAATTATTCATTACATTATTTATAATATCTCCAAAAGATTTTGAACTACTTTTTGATATTTTGCATTTAATGTGAATAAAATTAGTAAGACATTTAATAAAATAAATCGAGTTGCGTAAATAAGTATCGATTATTGTCATTTTTCTTAAAATACATTTAAGTTTTTGAATATGTACCAGTATTGTTAATTTAAAGTGAATAAAATAAATACTTCAGCCCTATTTTCAAATAAATTTAATTGCATTAAAAGGTCTTCATTAATCTGAAACAAATAACTAAATTATACTCTTTTTTGCACACTTGTTGTTCTTTCTTTGTTTTCCCTTGTTATGTGATAAATAAAAGTTTATTATTATTATTACTCTTACACTGTGTACTGACTGAGTTAACCAAATACAACCAGTACATTCTTACTGTTACTACCTCGTAGTCTAATCTCGACATTATCACCACCCCACCAAGGTCTATTTTACCTGTATCGAGCTTGGCGAGCCCGCCGCATTTGGTTGCACGTCGCCGCTCTTGTTGTCACCGCCCACAGACGACGCGCCCGTGTCGCAAGTGAACAGCGACTGAGTCGCGCACAGTAGCAGTTGCTGTACAAATGAAATGTTGGTGTTCCGAGTCTGGGAGGGGTCTTATTATGAAATCGAATGTTCGAATTTGGAAAGGGACTTTGAATAACAAGAACAAAAGTATTTGTGATAAATACTCATTAGTGATTTACGAGTACTTACTACACTATCGTGGAGCTTAGTTTAATAGAAACAATCTTATATCTGAACTAGAGGAGCTTAAAAAGTAATTGAATTGCAAGTGATCAAAAAATATTTATTTTGCCATTATGAGAACATTACATTGGAAGAGGTTTGAGGGATCTTTTTCAACACGCTGTAATTGGATTGACTCTTAGGAATCTTAGGCTTCATAATAAAACAACACCAAAAAAATTGTAGTTTGTTTTGCTACTTAATTAGTATTTGATTTAATTTTATAAATAAAACCTATATACTTTATTGAGACTTAATGAGTGAGTTTGTAATACACATATGAAGATTAATAATGCCTTTAATGTGCTTCATCTTGTCTAATATCCTCGATCCAGACACAATAGACAATCTATTGCGTCTGGCGCCTTAAGGCGTTATTGGTGGTCAAAGGGTCATTAATAATACCGAATCCCTTCGATTTCAAATTTTAAAGACATCTCCATGGTGACGTTTGATATATGTCACAGGAAGATAACAAGAATCGCAAACGTATTAATTTCCTAGGAAATTTATAAACCTTCGTGGAACCTTCTCTAGTGTACGAACACTAGAGATATATAATTAACTATTTTACGCCTACATTTTCTTAAATTAATTAATTTGCGAAGACAAATTTGTAAGCAAAAAGTCCCCTGGTAAATTTATAATTTAACGAATATTCGCAACATTCTAAAAGTTTTGACCAATCACAGAAGCTTTTATTTAATACGCTTCTTTAGAAGCAGCCAATAATTCTCTGCTATCTGATTGGTCGATGTTGACAGTGGCAATTGAAACATATAATAATTTGAATAAATAACTTTATTATACATAAATATGATTTTTGTCAACATTTGTTTGTATTCGTATTTGTATTTATTGATTTCTTAATCATAAGTGATTTATCCATGTTGGTTAGGTTGGAACTATGACCTCAACAACCGGGAGCCAAATGAGCGAAGCTCGCGTGCTGCGGTAGCGCCGATGTAGCACCAGAAACCATTTTTTATTATGAAGTTTTCCTTCACCGTAAGAGCGTCAGATAACGTACATATATTTCCGAAAATTCGAAAACACATTGGTACGTGTCGGGATTTGAACCTCAGCCCTCCCGGTAGGAAGGTGACAGTCCACACCATTGAGCCACCGACGCTCTAAAAAAATACAATATATCTCTAGTGTACCCTACAAAAGTATATAAATTTCCTAGAAACTTGCGGTTCTTGTAATTTTCCGATGACATACACAAAACAATTTCCACGCAATTTCTCGTTCCAGTTCTCTACCAGTTTTCAAAAGCTCGGAGGTAGATCCATAATTGCCCGAGACCGACCTTGTTTTGATGCTGTTTCTGAATAATTTATATAAACGAACATAAAAACCATGGTTTGAAATATCACTTTATCATGGGATTGCAAATTACACATATTTTCCGAAGTTGATTTAGATGAGATTGTCTGAATGTATACTAATAGTTTTCCAAAATTTTCCATCGCAAGGGAATCGGTGTAACTTTTAAATAACAATACCCTGTTACAAAATACCAGTCATTGCGCCTGTGAAATGTTTTCAGTGGTACCTTTTTTGAGGCTAGACGGTATTGCCATAATAATTTGATTATTTTCTTTTATATTGTTTTTCTAACTTAAGTGATCATTTGTCTATTAATATAACTGTAAATAAAATATAAGTTTTCACATTCATTATAATGGATTCTACAGCTATTATGAAATTATAGTAAAATATCATTGTTTCAGAGCAATTTAAACTACATGCTCCGCTCCGAAAACTAATAAAGACTTGTTTTTTTTCACAATCCCGTAAATTTGTTAGTGCCAGTGCATAATTTTGAGTGAGTTTTGTATAAAGTATATCCCGTTTACAGCAGTGTAGAAAAGATCCCATAGCAACTTTATTACATAATATTTACAACCAGTGATCTAATACTAGTGTGTATTTAATTAGTCTTTGTTAGACTATGTTCACCGGGACAAACTGCATAACACGTTCTTAGTTATGAATTCAACGAGTAAATATTGCACGCTAATTCAATGATCAATCAATAAAAAAAACACATTTTTTTAAAACCTTGCAATGAAAATAGTCACGAACAATTTCATACACAAAAAATATGAACATGTTTTTTTATCGTTATATTTGATATCATATGGACCGCAAACGGAGATATAATTTTATCACTATGCACATTTTATAATGCATGAAAATATAAACATTCATCATTGTTTGAAATGAATACATTGATGGAAATGATTTTTGAACCCCTGTTTGGTAACAGCAAAATGAAAGCGCAAATTTAAACCATATAATTATAACCCTATATGTTTAAACTTAATCAATAAGTAATAATATCACAACAGGAAAATTAAAAAAATAAAACGTTTAGAAATATATTTGTATATCAAGGTTTGATTTTTTTCTTAATCACGTATTATGCAGTTCTCCCCTGACT
Source organism: Leucinodes orbonalis (assembly GCA_019425675.1). Lineage (NCBI taxonomy): Eukaryota > Metazoa > Arthropoda > Insecta > Lepidoptera > Crambidae > Leucinodes > Leucinodes orbonalis. Next base: position 104,374 of record PQWD01004244.1, read on the forward strand.
TACACTTATTTACACCACAGCCATACTTACCTGAGAGAATAGCCAGACTTAATATTATATGATTATATATGGGTTTACAGACTAAAACTTGCAACATCCACCTTATTACAAAGGAGTTCGAAGTGCGAAGGAAGACTAGCTATGATAGAGTATGAATGATATATAACAACAAAAAGTTCATTCCCTAAAACTATGGGACAAGGGGCAGTCATTCTTGGATGAACAATTCGGAAATAAAAACTAAAAATTCAGGGAAAATTTACACCAACATTCCATTTGAAAGATTGCAACAAAGCTTACCGTATTTTTTACGTTATGGCAACATTATCTCATCATTATTCAAATATCACTTTTTACATCGCAAATTCGGCTCTTAACATAATTTTACTTTACAGCTTAAGCTTGTCTATCTTGATTTCGGTTAATATAAAATTACCCATTGTTATTTTAATGTCCTAAAACAGGTAATATATATTGTTTTTAATTTAGTAGTATTTTTTATTCATTGCCCGTTGAACCTTTAATATGTTGCCATAGCTCGGAGATCAAGTTGGAATAAAACAGAAAGCTCCATTTTTTAAATGTCGATCCGTTTTGTAATTAAAGATTCCGCCAATATAATGAAAGCCAATAAAACACAAACACAATTCCAAATTGATCGATATCACTTATAAAGCGTATTAGCTTTACTTTACAGCCACACGTAAAGCTTCGATTTACATAATGGGTTGTTAGTGTATATTTAAATTTTATTCGACGCATAGTCTGAAAGCTCTTTTATAGTTTCAAGTGTGCTAAAATCTAAAGCACTTAACTGTTGTATGATAACGGACTGTATTATTAAAACTTCTTGATAATGTTGAAATCGTTCTTTTTTCAAGTCGTATATAGCGTAAGTCTATATAGTATTATTATTGCATTGTCAAGAAGTTCTGATTATCTTTTGGTAAATTACAATAGATAAAATCTTGTTTGGTAAACTGAATATTATTAATGTAATTTGCAATAATATTACTTGTTAATTAATAGCTAAATGTTATTGAATTGAAATATATAGCATGTCCACTTGTTATTGTTGGTGGACATTAAATCATAATATAATATATTTGTCAAAACTTTGTTATCATATAAAAATACGATGTTTACTGAGACTAAAAAACTACTAAATACAGTCCTTTTACCATGTTAATAGTGCTTATACATTCAAACATAACTTTTAATCGCCTTTGATTTGTATTTTTTCCCTTTCAAACAACGATTACAAGTTATGAACGTTAACAGTTGATTATTATAGACAAATATAGCCCAGCCTACATTGAATCTAATGCAGAAAGAAGTAACCATGTTGTACAGAATATGTGAAACCGACATATGAGAAAAGCATTTAAGCGCCTTTGCCAAAGCATTTGCAGATATGAAGCGAGTTTTATTATGGTACAATTTAAAACCCGTGATTTAGATTAACCAAAAAAGCGGGATTAAGTATTTTTCATAAAGTCAAAAAGGTGTTCATGATTTTTAATATTATCTCTTTATTTTATTTTTTTAATAATAAAATTACATCTACAGACTCATGGTCCGTACTCTTTTTAGTTAAAGATTATTTTGTAATTTAATTATTATAATATTGTGCTAGTGCTCCGCGCATGGGGCAAAAGAATGGTTAAATCTTTTATTACCTCTTTATTGAAAAGTTATATATAAACTTAAGTTATTAAAGAAAGAAGTTTGATATTTTTTTATTGAATTTTATATATTTTCTGAATTAGTACTTTTAATTTATTGGTGTTTGTTAACTTGGTGACACCAAAAGCCATGCTGAACGTGAATAACAAAATACAAAGGGCTTTTATATAAATAAAATCTCTTTGCAATGGGGACGGCAAATTAAACATAAATATCCACATAAAGAATGGTGCAGTTTAAATGTCATTTAATTTTAATAAAAACGAAAAATATTTTCATAGTACATTAAAACATTTGAAATAACGGCACCAAGCTTTGAATGAACAACAGCTAAAGTAAAGACAGTGAGTGCTTGTGGTTTTGATAATTTTATTATCAAAATTGAATTCAATACCTTTATAATATAATATATAAAACTAATTCGTTAAATACTTCGTTAAATAAATGAGAATTCTAAATCTTTCTGTTTATTTTTAAATTCAATACAAACAAAACAGTTTATGTTACATACTAAAATGTTTGTCAAATTATCTTGAAAAAGTAAATTGGTAGGCCCATGAATATCATCTTATATTTGAATACTCAATAAAATAATACTACTTTGGTAAATTATAACTATTATAAGTCAAACTTTAATTTTACCTAATGTGCAATTTAACTTTCAACTTCTGTGAAATCCGTACAAAACCACAAACACCCACCAGAAGCGACGTGTGCAAACTCACATTCCTAAGCGGTGGCCTGCGTCGTGGCGTTACCTGCACGCCGTGTTTCGTGTGCGTGTGCGGCGTGACCTGGCGGGCCAAGGCCGCCGCCAACTCGTCCTGCAACTCCGGGACTTCCAGACACTGCTGCAGGGCATTCTGGGCCAGCACCACGTGGTAGTCGATGCCGGCGTGCTCCACCGCCACCGACATGAATAGCTGCACGCACTGGGGCACACAAAAGTCATGATTTCAGGACCACGCAATCAAACAAGCTAGATGCTAAGAAAGTAACGTGTGTAATATAACCTAGATTGTTTAGAATCACACACAATAGAAAATCAATAATCCAAAACCAGCTGGCAGCATTCAATAGACGAGAGGATTTGCTGACAACATGATCGCTGAAATACAATTACTACTTTCATAAGGACCTACATTGATTATGAACTGTTGAAAGAACCAATCGTGACACCTAAATAAGAACTGCTTAATTAGCACACTGCAAAGATGTAGCATCAAATGCGGGCCGCTGCTAACTCGTCCTACAACTCTGGAACTTCCAGAAACTGCTGCAGAGCATTTTGGGCCAGCACCACGTGGTAGTCGATGCCGGCGTGCTCAACCGCCACAGACATGAATAGCTGCACGCACTGGTGAACACCAAAAATCATTAAAAAATAAGTGATTGGTCATGAATACTGCAGAAAAATGGACACTATTTAAAAAGGTCAATTATAATCTCAAAAGAAGACAAACACTATATAGGCGTTAAAGAGGATTTTAAAACATGAGTCCACAAAAGTGATGATTATAGGACCGCTAAGAAATCAGACATTGTGTCAGTTGACTCATGCCTGCTCACGATATTCAACAGACAGGGGAATTCACTGATTACTCTACTCGCACGCTTATCAAGAGAATCTACACTCGCCATGGACTTATATCGAAATTGAACTGCAGATGAAAGCTATGAACGTAACGTATGTAAATCTAGACCTAGATTGTTTAGAAATCACACACAATAGAAAATCAATAGATCTAAGCTAGCTCCCGGCATTCAACAGACTAGAGGATTTGCTGACAACATGAACGCTGATATGCAGTTACACTTAAATCGATTCTGAACCACTGAAAAAACCAATCGTGACAACTAAATAAGGACTGCTTAATAAGCACAATGTTATCTAAATAACAACATATAATATAGCTATATTATAATAACTTATCACTTACAACATGGCTAGCAGTAAATTCGGTACATCTACTGTCTCGACATTTACCTTTGAAACCTACCAACCAATGTTATCACTTGTGTGAGATTCCAATGATCAATAACTTACTTTAAATAACTTTAACGCTTCCGCCTGTAAAGCTTCGGAGTTGAGAGACGTCAGTGGAGACGTTATATTCTCTTTGGAGTAGAGTAATGTTGGGTGCCGCCATAACACGCAATCTGAAATTTAATAATAAATATTTTTATGCACTCACAAGGTCCTAGCTTTCACCTTTTTGATCTGTACCATTTTCTGACGAAACATTTCGCATTTTATTTTCAAAGTATTTTTTTCGATTTGAGGCACTTTATCCAGCTTCGATTCCTTTATTTTCAAAAATGCAAAATATCATTTAGTGTGTGTCAGTTGGTGACCTAACACTGTGACGTCATAGATCGCCTTGCCATAGATATAAGATTGTCGCTTTGACAGAACGTACGTCTCAGTTGATCTGTCGGCTAAAATTTCTTATGTCTGCCATTAATAAACCTAAAGCTTTTAAGAGGCAAATTCACTCGCTTTTATATGACGTCTCATATTGAGCAATATTGAGTATCAATAAATAAATAAAATAACCACAACATTTTTTCGAAAAAAAAAATCTAACTAGATGCCCAATCTCACTCAAAAAGCTGCAAAATTTTCATTCATAATCATGTCACTGGCTACATGTCATAGTGACAGTAAAATACTCGTGCATTTGATTTTGTACCTTTTTTATGACGACTTAAGGCTCCTTAAGGTCAGAATTTTAATTAATAATTTTATGTCATAGATATAACGTGTCAATATATGTGTCAAGCGGATCGACATTTTTCTGTTAACATTAATTCGTGATTGTGCATTCAGTTAGTTTATTGTTTATCTAAGGCCTTTTCACATAATTACTTACTGGGATCTCCGTCCGTTTCCATTAATTTCTGGATAAGCTGTTCAAAGTGAGTGCCTTGACTGAGACCGCCTCCGCTCACCACGGTCAAGTGGTAGAGCCACGAGTCCTTGTCCGCTTTGCTCTCGAACAGTAGATACGTTGGTCCCTGGAAACGTGATAATGAGCCGTCAACAAATATGACTGCCTTTAAATACAAAAAATAATATTCACACACATTTATAATAGCGCCATCTGGCCTCAATTTTGGTAATGTGATTGTACTAATAATGCTTTACAAAGGATAAGCAAACTTGTATATATTTTGTGTAAAATTTAAACACATACATAAGAACACCCAGACCAATACAAACAGACATATTGATGCACACAAGCATTTGTACTGCACGTACAAGAAATCCTAGGTTTAGTAGCTGCCTCATCAACCTTTTCTTCAATTTGGTCAACGATAAATAAAATTAAAGTTATATAGTAGAGTAATCATGTAGCCAACAGCAACCTTATTGGTTGTAGTTTTTCGATACAATTTCATCATCATCTTAATCGTAAGTCCCGGTTACTTTCGGAACTTGTGCCCTGAAGCTCAGGGTCCGCTTAGTAGTAGGTCCAGTTTTTTCGATACAGTTCACTAAGCTGAATACTGTTGATTGATATCTTTCAATTACAAGTCAGAAACTGCACTCACTTTTCCATGAGTACATTGTAGTTAAAAAGTTTCACCCTATTTCACTGCTTTTATCATTATTGGGCTCGAAACACAGCTATACTAAAAGCATACCCGTTTTGGCGAAACAGATAGGTCAGATAAAGTAACTATGCATTTAGTTTTCTTTTTTCGAATTGACTTTTCGCCGTTCGTCGATTATCTGGTCGAGGTCTATCGTTTGTACAATAGAAAACCTCTCGTTTATGGTGACAATTATCCTGCAGAGAATGGGACGACCTCATACTTTGCCTCCATCTTGCTCTCTTGGTATTGATCCAGCTATCTACGTCTACAATATCACGTTCACAGCTAACACAAATATAATGTTGAATGTGAGTTCACTGACGCAGTTCCTGGTGCTGCGGATAGATGGCGACTGTGGATGGTTTCTTGTGTCATCGTTTTTCTCTCTGAGTCCGAGTCTGAGACATGTTCTACATCTTCTACGCGAGCGTCGCGCATGTTGATTTGGCCCGTTGGATTCTGGAATGACAAAATATTGAATTATAGTACGCACTCTATGTCAAACAGATAATTGATGTTTTTTTTTTCTCGACCTCTAGAATTTTTTTGAAAAGTTTCTGAACGTCTCAAAGGACAATGAAACAAACAATGCTAGGGATTTGAGGAGACCTCTCAGTGGAAGTTACGTGAATTTGAGGCATTAAACATTTACTCGTGCGTTTTAAGTTCTGAAATTCACGAATAAATTCGGAAAAAGTTGCCTGCGTCAGCTTGATATGTATGATTAAGCTGTATTATTAATAGATATGTTGTTAAAATGTAAACCCGACAAGGTATTTGTTTAATTATAAAAAATACAGCTTGCATTTTATTTAATAGCCATATGTAGCCGTCAACATTTTGATCGGTATCAATGATATTCTGTAAATATAAAGGTTATACGCCATCCGTGCCTCAAAAACGAACGCGATGAGAGTACAGTCGAAGGCTGTTTATTTACGTCAATGAACGCTCATTTGAAATATGTGTAAGTGTGCTTTCACTGCATTCGGAAAACTTTTTTCAATTGTTTTGTGAGTCGTGCTCACAAAACAATTGAAAAATGCTTGCTTTTTTTACATCATTGATCGGTATATAATAATGTAACTAAATATATCCAAATATAAAACTCACTTGATCACCAGGAGATTTGAAGTAGAGAAATTTTTCCGATCAGCACGCACCAACTCTTTTCGCGTGGCCGTTTTTCACCTTAGTGAGCCAACCTTGAATGGTCGTTGTTGTCTTCTTTACTAAGTAACAGTTTCGTTGCGTTCCGCCTTTGCACGTTCTATGAAAACGAAAATTCGTTAATTCAACAGAGCATTTAACAAAATATACAGTAATTGTTAATAAAATTTCATTTATTTTATAGGTGAGCTAACGAACTGTACACCTACGAAACGATACACACATGATCTTTACCTTACCGTACCGCACCTATTGCTTTTTGGGAAGCCCTTTCAAAGTTTTGGAAAGCAAACCCGACTTTAAAATTTGCCAACTTTTTTATACTCGTCAGGTCTTGGGGACACATAGCGAGATTGTACATGACATTTAAACTACGTTTAGCCTCTTGCACATCCCACGCGATTTGACAGTTAAACAGTAGAACATCCGAGAAATTTCGGCGGCACGAGACCTATTCTCCCGTCTAACGAAAACCATTAATACACTGAAGCTAAGCTAAGGGTGTAGAATAAAGATTATTTATTACGTTATTTTTTAATATATCACTTTTAATTACCTGTAAAACTCGAATCCAGTCCTCCATAGTTGCTATACTATCAGCGGTCAGGTAGTAAGTTCTACTTCCAGTGAAGATCTCAAACGTGGCGGCGACTTCGTTCCTGGATATCTTGCAGGCTTCCCCGAGCCCGATCTGACCTTGAGGCTTCCTGTTCACCTCTGACTGAGACTTCCAGTATGACAGTGTGCCGTTTTTAAGGACAAACCTGATAGGAATAACATTATTTAATAAAAGCTTAGATAACCAATGAATTAACTAGATGCGCAATCTCACTCAAAAAGTGTCCGCAGCAAAATTTTGCCCATCGCGGTAGTTGGGCAAAATTTTCATTCATAATCACGTCGCATAATAGTACGCTCGTGCTTTTGATTTTGTATCCTTTTAATGACACCTTAAGGTCAAAATTTTAATGAATAATTTTATGTCATAAATATAACATGTGTCAACGTATGTGTCAAGCGGCTCGGACATTTTTTGGTTGACATTTCTTCATGATTGTGCATCTAGTTAGTTTGTTTATGTAAAGTACGACAAGTCTCATCATCTATAGTCTATAAAGTAAGATAAGAGACTCTGTTTAACCCTTTGATGGCCAGGATTCCAGACACAATGGAAAATATTTGGCGGTCAAAGGGTTAATAGGTCTCTTATACCCGACTATTATTTCACTTATCGCCAAATCTACCCATATACTGACCATCGTTTCCGCCCACGTCTTAAGCTTCCCCCCAAGCTTGGCCAGGTGTCCACACTTCTCCAACGCATCCGCGCGTCTCGGCGACTCGTGTACCCGTCGGCTGTCGCACGATATCGCGTCCGGCGGGATCGCGTAGTCATCCGACATGCCCGACTCGAACGACGTGTCTGGAAAACAGAGGGATTTTCCTTCTAGGTTGGGCCATCTACGCTCGAGTGAGGATGTAAAGTCTATTCGAAATAGTTTTTATCAATTTTGGCAAACATGAGACCGATCGGGTTAAAAGATCAGAATTATAACTGAATATATGTCGACCACCACAAGTTTGAATAATTATTATAAAGAAATTTGGAATTTTGGAAAATGAAATGTAAATGATTTAAAAGCAACTTAAAATGCATGAGTCGTGACTGGAATGTCAACATTTTCATATAATACATATGACAGAAACTTTTGGTGTGTGGACCTAAATACAGGCTTGAGCTCCCGTCTTCCACATACAGATGTCTACTCATAAAGTTCACTCAGTACATCGTACTGATATTTACTTAATACGGTAAATGAATAAATTATTACTATTTATTTATTCTTGCAAAAAAAGCGCCACCTGTTATTAATATGTAAAATTTGTATAGTGCGTTTCATATACGAGTAATAAGTACCTTTGCTGTTATGTAGGCGCCTTGTCTGTAAATGCCATTGGTACGATATGACGCTCCCCTACGGGGCATACGTTTTGTTTATTTAGTTTAATTTTCGACTGAGATCATGCCCAACACTTTGAAAAGCGGTGAACATAAAACTGAATAAACAAAACCCACGGGACCGTCTTCTTGTACCATATCAATGACGAGATGCCAACATAACGGCATAGGTACAATCATATGAAACGCACTATACATATAATAATAATAGAAGCTTTTTACTATTCAAAAAAAGTTGATCCGAATCATAGTAAATATAGATCAGACTGATAGTTGCCGACCGTACTTAGTTAATATAAATATTAACCTTACCGCTTATATATTCTAGAGATATGTAAATTCGTTCGTAAAAACAATCATTTTTTTACAAAACGTGAAGATATTCCATGTATTCATTCATTACGACACAAAAATAAATTAATATTGCCAACATCCCGATTGAAAATAAAGTCTTCTAATACACTAACATCTTCTGTAAAAATATATAATAAATTACCCGATATATTAAAAAATGAAAGTAACGATATAATATTTACCCGAAAACTAAAACAGTACCTTATTAATAAATCATATTATGATATTAATGAATATTTTACTGATAATCATAAAATAAATGTATTGGCTATTTAGAATAAAAGCAACTATATAAAATTACTAATTTAAAATGTTATGTTTCTCTCTCCAGTCCTCATATTGAGTGCCAACAGGGTCCATAACTGGTTTCACTTTTATGTACATTATGGTTTGGCAATAAATGATTGAGAATTGAGTATAATTTTCCCTTTAAGAGTGGCTATTCCCTTACATATAAACTAGCAAAATTATCACGCGAAATGATTGAACCTGTGACATGCATTGAATATAGTATAACCCACAACCAACCTTTCTCACCTCTAGTTTTACTCTGTTTACTCGGCGACCACTACTGGATCTTCGCCGGGCTAAGACTCGAACTAGTTTTCACACTCTTCGACGGACTGCTCGCACTGAGGCTGGTGTCTGAGGAACTGCACTGTCCGTTCGCACTGTTCGTCAGCACTAATGCATGGGACGTTTGCTGTATTGACGCTGGGAGTACGCTCGTTAAGTTTACGTTGTTGATCGGCATGTTGATTTGACTTGACGTTTGACCGCCTGTTGAAAATTCAATTTAATAGTAGTAAAATGGACTGATAAACTGATTATTTAGTTTAGGTTCATATATAACACTTATTTTTATTCAGTTTAGGTCCATATATTACACTTAAACGATTACAAAATTTTAATACTATCTTAATGTGTTAATGACATAACTGCATTAGAATTTCAAACATTTTTCGATAGTACACCAAGTACTGCGGGTTCGATGTAATGTCTGTTTGTATTTATCTGGGTGATTCTATGTATAATATGTATGTATTTACAAAAAATAAAAGTTTATAAGTATGTTAATCAGTTGTTTAGTACCATAACTACAAGCTCTTCGCTTAATATGGGGCTGGATGACACTGTATGAGTGTCAGTGGATATTTATTAATAATCAGAAATATTTTAAAAAGAGCCACTGTTGACCTACATTTAACATTCATAAATGTACTTTATGAACCTAAATTGAATAAAGGGCTTTGAATTTTAAGATATTAATGTCCAAAGTAAACTAGCATTTATCAAGGATGCAATATTCTACTGAGAAGAATTCAACTAGTTTTATATATTAATATACAGAAATTTTAAATAATATTGTTTATTTGACGTATATGCATTCATAATTATGTATCAAAGTCAAAGTCAAAAAACATTTATTTCAAGTTAGGCTTACAAAAAGCACTTATGAATGTCAAAAAATATACATAAATATAATAAAAAATTAAATACTAACTAAAATATGAGTTTTAATGCTTTGAAAAAAAAAATGTATGTAGTAAAAATCGGTTAGTCAAACATTGAAATAATAGACACGCTATTTTTTTCCTAGGTTTCAAGCAATAATATTAAACTTACCAAAAGTGTGATGTGGCGTATTATGCACTGTCACGCCCATGGACTCTTCCCGTCGGAGGAGTCGTCTGACGAGTCGCCCGTAAACGGCATCGACCTTATTTGACTAGCGCGCTGTAATAAATATAACAAAACATTACTCCGTTTGCCAATTTCTTCTCTATGCTGTAGGTATGGTAATGGAGCAATTGTTAAGCAGTCATATTACGGAACTTTTTTAGTTTTAAATTATGGCCAGATAGTGCTGTGTATGTATCCCGTGCAGTGCAAATTTATAAATAATGTCTCTAGATATTTTTAATATGTTTGCACTGCAAAGTAATTAACACTGGTAGCTTTAGAAGAAGGAGAATGAAAGAACAAAACAATTTAATTTACCACAAATAATACAATACAATTATGCGGAAAAAATACAGAAAATAAACACTAAAAAGGTAAGTATAGAGAAAAAAAAATAAGTGACAATATAATAAAAAATAATACGAATATAATAAATGTGGTCAAATGGGCCTTGCCTCAGCTTATGCTTTAGAGTGGAACAAATCTGATATTACACTAAAACAGTCCTTAACACCTTGAGTGCCGTGTCGCCCACCATGGGCAACACATAATAAAATTTATATTGTGTCTAGTTACACGGCAGTGAAAGTGTTAACCTCTTAACCGTCAGGTTTCCATACAATAGAAAAATCAATTGTTTCTGTTGGATATATCCGTCAAAAGCGGCGGTTAAAACGTTAATACAGTCATTTAACGAGATACCACTACACTACACTAGTGGCTCATATCAGATCAGATAAAAAAGTCCTGTTAACCCATTCAACGTTCTGGATTCCAGACACAATATAAAATCTATTGTCTGGCGCCTTAAGGCGTCATATTGGGTTGAATTGGCTTGTACAACCAATATATACTCACCCCTTTGACAGTGGCATAAACAGGGACGGATATGTCCTGGTAGCTGGTGGACTCGTGCATAGGCCGCGGACACGGCGGAGGGCTCAGTTCACCTTCCACTGACTGCTGTAGGCCATCGTCGGCCACCTGGAACAATGGTTAACAGTTATTATATACATTTTAGGCTATATAGTCAAAGTTATACCTAAAGAACGTGGAAATTTATTCTAAATATTGCCTACATCCCCTTTTTAGGAAACTCTAGCTTAAAAACAGAACATAAACATGGCAATACATCTAGCTTATTTTCGTTACTTTGCAGGTCTATTAGATGACACTGAGATTCGTGTCAAATATCAAAGTGGCACAGAAGTCTGATTTTTTTAAATGCTTATAAAAATCAGAGTAGAGAGCTTCACAAGTAGATGAACGTCAAATGTCTCTCTCTCTCTTCAACCTATCGCAGTCCACTGCTGGTCATAGGTCTCCCCCATTTTGCGCCTGATATCTCAGTCCTCTGCATTTCTCATCCAACCTCCACCAGAGTTTGAAACCTTTCGCAAGTCTATTCAATCAAATTGCGGGCCCAATACGGACTGGCAAACTTCACGCACAACCTTTGAATCTCTTCGCAAGCGTACGCAGGCTTCCTCGCGATATTTTCCTCCAGCGTAAGAGCGTCGGATATACGTACATACCTATAATTTTGAAAATTCGAAAACACATTGGTACGTGAAACTTACGCCCACCAGATTGGAAAGCAACATTCCACACCAATGGGCCACCGACACTCTCAATTACTATGTAACTTTTCCGTAAGTTCCTATTTTTATGTTCTATTTAATAAACAATATAGTAATAACTAAATATCATCATCATCAGCTCATTAAACGTCCCACCGAGGGGCACGAGCCTACCCGTATAGGGTGATCAGGCCTTAGTCGTCCACGCGGGCCCTGTGCGGGTTGGACGACTTCACACACACCTTCGAATCTCTTCGCAGGCGTGCATGAAGGTTTCCTCACGTTGTTTTCCTTCACCGTAAGAGCGTCGGATAACGTACATATATTTTCGAAAATTCGAAAATACATTGGTACGTGTCGGGATTTGAACCTCAGCCCCTCCCGGTAGGAAGGCGACAGTCCAAACCACTGAGCCACCGACGCTCTTAATAAATAAATATAATAACTGATTAATTAAAAATAAATAAATATAATAATGAATAAACATAATAATAAATAACTATAATAATAAATTAACTTAAGTTTTTTTCATTACATCTTAAATTCAGATACCTGATAGATCTTGGCCTCCCAACTCGGGAACCGATGTAACGGCGGAGTAGGCGGTCTTGGCTGCTCGGATGTAGAGCTATCCCCAGTAGACGAGCCTCCACGACTGTTACCTTGCACCACCACATTGACCGTCCCTTGCCACGCTGGCGTTCGTTCTGGTAACAATATTTATTTACTAATGGTACACAAACAGATTACTGTCATTGGTATTAC
>PQWD01004244.1:118893-267986 GCA_019425675.1 Leucinodes orbonalis
TGACAAGATAATTCCATATATTGTTTACTTACTGTAGCTACAAAATACGAATCATGAAACAATCGAAAATAAATATTGGTGAGAATCATACCTGTTCTTCAATTTGGCCCTCAAGTCGCGAGATGGCTCTAGGCGCCCCTCTGGCGCCGGCCACTCGCAAGCCTTTGCTCCATGGCGCGACCTGGTAATAAAAAATACATTTATCAAATTAAAGAAAATATAATATTCAAATCTACATTTTTTTATTAAGAAGATGCCCTTTGTAAAAAATGATTCAAAGTTCTCCTAATGTTTTATTTTATAGGTACGATTAGAAACATTATTCATTTACTAGTGGTTGTGCATATAACATTGGGTATAAAAATATCACAATTCAGGTCTACGAACTATGAGCTAACTTTTAATTGTGTTTGTTTTAGTAAATTATATGGTATGTAGACAACGAGGTACCTACAATTGTGACTCCCAATTGCATGCTGCAATGCAACCCACGTGCGTAACAGCAACCACAAACACAAGGCAAACCCGACACAACCATTGCAACACTCCGTTTGCATCACAATGGTATGACAGGTATCGTTTCGTCGGCAAAGGCGTGTCGCGTTGCGTTGCGGTCGCAATATAGCCCTTGTTAAACGAACTGTGATTAGTTTGATCGAAAGCCACTGGTTTGGATTCGGGGCATAGAATTAAGGATGCAATCGATAGACATTGTACGACTTAATGTAGGAACCTACTAGATCTTTTCAGTCTACTGCTGCGTATTTCATTACGGACGTAGTTGGTCTACTTTTTTAGAGTTTTATATTTGTATATTTTTACAACTTCATATTACTGCAATTGTACAAAACTTATCATTGAAACTTAATAACTGATTTTTGAAATTATAGCCATCCTGGATTAAACGACAAGGCGCATTACCCAAAACCTCGCCTATATTGATACTTTCTTGATTACCTTGCCTTATCTTGATACTATAATATTTTTATAATAATTAAATGTATCGATTAATTAAAAGGCGACTTTTAAATATCCTTCAGGTACCTTACCTCCGTTTTATTGCATATCATAATTCATAATGCACAAAAAAATATTTAGTAATAGATAATATCAACAGTGGCATTAAAACAAAAACGGAGAAATGAAAACTGAACGGACCGCGCGCCGTGCTTCGATTCTGATCGAAGGGATATAATTCGGCGTCAAATCAGGCTAGAGGATTAACGCGCAATATTTGGGATTGAAACCGTGGAGCGACCGATCGGGCTTAAACCCACCCCAATGCTCGATACCAATAATTGAATTAAACCAGATACCAGATTTACCACACGTCCTATAAACGAGTCGGTTGTGAAAGCCAGAAATACGTACTGAAAACGTAAAATCAATTAGTAATGAAACAATCCTCATTACGTTTAGGGAAGGGCATGAGTATACGCTAGGTGTGTTTAAATATTTAAGATGCGATAAGTCGTCTGGTTAGTGAACTCCAATTTAAATCAATACTTATTCAATGTATTCCGTAATGAGTGCGATAACTATATTTCACCTATAAATACCTATAAATAAATAAAGCAATTTATGCTTCCGTTTTTCTATGATAAATAATAACAACAATTATATTTATAATAAGGAGCCTTGAAAAGTTGCGATAAAAATCTAATTAAAAAATGTCGTACACATTAATTTCGTATACGGAATTTAGAAAGCCAAGTAGGACTTTAAATACGAAACTAAATCATCGTGGATCCTTCAGAAGTAGTTTATGAAGTTCAAAGAGATCAATATAAAAATGGTAGCATGCAAGCAGCATTCAAAAAAGTATCTTATTTATTCTATGAGCATAGAATAAATTAAGCTTTTATACACGAGTTAAATTTATAGATGCAATAAACACGATTGCTGCATTAATTGGTCTGGATGCATGAATCTTTATCATCATTTAATAGTTTCATATGCAAATTTCTTTTATTGTAATATAGCAATATCTACTCCTACATTAACGCTTATAACGTAATATGCACATAACGTCAATGTACGTAAATCATGTTTAAGATAGGTCCAAAAAATTACTTTACCAATCTGTCGAACAATAGTTTAACCTTATTTGTGTTTAGTCTTTACATATGAATTGTTTTATATGAAAATATCAATTGACATATTTTCAAAAGTTCTTTATTTTATCAATAAAAAAAGCTTTGTACGTGATTATATGTTATGATGACTAACTGCTGGAGCATCACGGGAGTACACAGTAACGAAGAAATTCCAATCCATGCGCCTCTAGTTTTGCAATGCGTTGCTCGTTGCTGTCGATGTGAAGCGTTTTTTTTATAGTAATGAGTTGAAGCATTTGTCCAAACTGGGTTTTACGGCTTTCCATCATTGCTTCCAAATATTGGGAAAGCAGTTCTGCTGATTTCGTATTACAGGTCGTAAAGTTTACACGCTTCTTTCGGTTTGTGATGTCGTGATACCACTCAATACTCACTACCTTTAGTTTAGCGTTATAAAGTAACAATATTATTGATGGCATTAATTGCCATCAATACTATTTCCAAATTAAGCTATTTCAATATCCATAATTGTGAGGTTTATTTATTAAATGATATATCATTTAAACCATGTGAAACCCAACAACCCAAACTAAGCTTAAGGATAAACACATATCCATTATTTTTTTGGCATTAAACAAGGTCATATTATCAATAAATATCATCGAGACAGATATAAATGTTACTGCATACACGCGTTTGCAATAACTATCTAAACATTACATCAAATCAGTATTCAAATTTGGAGGTGGTTCAAATCCGTTGACTATAGGGTTGAACTTACATTCGTCCACTCGAAGAGTTGTCGACGGCATTCTGAAGGCTTCACGTCTCAGCGTTTCGAGGGTGAATCATAGACGCCAGTTAAGTTTACAGCTCGTTATCCTTTTTTAACATTTTACGCAGACGAGCATCGTTTCCGGACTCATACACCACTGGTTAGTACACCTGAGTTCACTGAACTATTTCACTACACACTTTCACTGAACAACTGACGTAGTTAGACTTAATTCACTTAAAACAAACAAGATTTTAATTTCGATTTTAATATTTAACAAATGTTGGTATTTTTCTGTTGCCTTCCTACCGGAAGGGCGCAGGTTCAAATCGCGCCATGTACCAATGTGATTTCGAATTTTCTAAATTATATGTACGTTTATCTGAGGCTCTTACGGTGAAGGAAAACATGCATATGCGAAGTCATTCGAGGGTTGTGCGTGAATTCGGTCAATCTACATTGGGCCCGCGTGGACGACTAAGGGCCTATACACACTATAAGGGTAGGCTCGTGCCCTTCGGTGGGGACGTTTAATGAGCATGGTATTTAGCCTAAATAATAGTTTTATTATGATGACCGCTTAACCTCTTCAGTATCATAGTACGAGTATGTACAGAATACTTAAGATACAGAATAATTAAGAGGAAGAGCTATTTTCTAGTCACTAGGTGGTAGACTCTGCACTGAGTCGTCTAGGTACCACCGCAGCGCCAGATATCATCCGTGAAATAAGCGTGTTTTGCACTTCTGTTTTTCGGATGTAGCTACTCGTAGTAAAATTATCGGTGTAAGAGACCTAACATCAGTTGTCTCGGGTAACAGGGCAGAACAGTGTTGGCGAAAATAATGGCTACAACTGTTATTTTCTTCAACACAGCATCTGTCACTTACCACCAGTTGTTCACTTATGACTTAAAAAATATAAGAATATGTTTACATCCCAAATATGGCAAAAAATCTACGAAGGTAATCTGGTTCTTTTACAACTCACTGTTACTTAGCTATATGCTTATATTTCATTATGATAAATTCATATCACTTAATCTTAAAAAACATGGGCTTATACTCTCATCAATATTAACTTGCTTTCAAAACTTTGGTACCTACTATGATTCCATTATAAATTAAAATCAGTCGGGAATATGCGGGAGGCAAACCCCTTGCTTGTCATCGGATTATAGAATTATGCCCCTAACAAGTGAGCAGCAGTTAAAAGGCTTCGGCTTTGATAAATTACACAATTCATCATTATATTGTAGTTTTAAATCTATTCACACTGCTCACGGAGCCGGTTACAAACAGAAGTGTCTATGGCCATATCTATAAAGCGTTTTCAGAACAAAGGAAGGTGTGCGCCGGGTGAAGGATTCATCCAGGAATAGCGCGCATTAATCACAAACGCCGTAATTTGCTTGACTCACGACACGAGGGGGCGCGAGTATCGCTGCTTCTAAATCGGGCAACACTTAGACGGGCGAAGAAAAATAAGCAATAGTTAGCACTTGCTAGGGGAAACGTGTCCAAAAAAACAAACAACATAAACATGTAGATAAATTGACATTTGAAAGCCAATTACGGGTATAAATATGCGTTAAAATTTTAGTTGAACATGGTGATTGTTCGTGAATATTAGTGGTCAAGTGTAATTCAGCGTAGAAACAAACATACGACTTGGTTACCAAGTACTGCCTAATTAAGCTGTTGGTAGCAACAAATAGGTTGAGCACTTCCTTGTTTAGTTAAGACTAGTTCATTTAACATGTGTAATGGCTACAATTAATGTTAATTAAAGTGAAAGATTTATAGCTCGGGTACTCGTGTGGATAGTGTATCAATCTTTGAACAACGATCCGGGTTAAGAATTAGTCACCGCGGGCTCGCTGTGATTTACGTTTTGAAAATAACTCGTCTGAACGCATCGGTAAGCGCCACCGGATGAAACAGTCCAGCCAGCGATAGTTTGTTGTTTTTATTTTATTACGAATCCCGTCATGAAGTTTGAAATTCGAATGTGTCAGCGTCGTATTTCCATAAATGTTTATTCCTGAATCCTGTTAGTTTATGGTCTTTTTGTTACTCCCAATCTATATACTTGTTATGTGCTCAATGACTCTTGGGGACAAAACTATCTGCTAAAAATGTTCTTACAATGTTATTCTCGCGTTACTGTTCAAGTGGAAATGGAAAAATAAAAATAAAAACCTTGATCATTAGATTACGATTCTGTTAACTCTAACATACTCGGAGGTGTGTAGAACTTTTCATAGAATTTAAAAGTCATAAAATGTCATTTACATTTCTTAGAAAAAATACTACACGATTTGATTCAAGTACATTTCTTTTAGTTTTACCCGATTGGGATGCCGCTCTTGAATTGTAATAAGGAATAACGCAAGTTTGCCCGTTCCGTAGTGTACAAAGAAAAGGAAACATTTCATTGATTGGTATTGTTGGAGCGAAGGTTTGGAACGATAGGACTGACTCTACCAAGACACTTCAATCAGTTGGTTGAATTTACAAACATTCATGCTTTATTTTGCTCTGATTTTCCTTTGAATCTTATATAGGTTTTTGTCTAAAATTATATGTACGGGACTTAAGGTCCAATGCCCCTTTAATAGCCAGAACTGCCTAAGATAATATTTTAAATAGTAATCTTTGAATTTCTCGGAAAGGAATTAGCGAACTCAGTTGACAAAATTACCCAGCAGTAGACAGAAAAAAAAATAAATGATATAATGACAGTTGCACCACAGCTAGAAAATTAAAATGCCATCATGCCAGTAGCAGAACAAACGGCCGCTAGCTTCATTGCTAGCTTTCGCATAGTAACAACCCATCAGACATAAGTCCGAGTGTTCCATATCTCCTCGAATGATTTGTTTGTCCAGCGTTACTACAATCATGGTGAGTGTTTACCGTCGCGCCGCCATAAATAGATCAAAGCCGTCACGATACGTATCGCGATTGGAAGTGTCTCGGAGGCGAGACATCCGGAGTTCCGCGTATTCCGCTCGTTTGGATTCAATGCGTGCGTGTTTTCACTGTAAAAGAAGTTTTACAATTTGATATTAACCACTACAGCCGTGTATAGAACGCTAAAACGGTGATCAATAAGATTAACCCTGAAAGTTTTATTCTGTAGATTTTTAGGACGTCATCGTCTTTTTCCACAATTGCACCACCCTTATATTTCCCGCTGGTAAAGACGCGGTAAAGCGATCCGGAACTTGCTGGTAACACGAGTATGGAATAGGGATTGATCGAACCTACAAAGAGTCGTGAAGATGGCTCCTACCGGAAGGCGGGCCTTCAGTCCGGATAATAGATGTCAAGAGTTATCAATAGATCATGCAGCGATCACATTTCAATGTTCAGACTTCTAGATCACAGATACCTTAAAGGTCCCCTTCCTGAGGTCATACACTACTATGCTGTTTCGGCTAGACGCGAATGACGCGAACTAGTTAGAAACAGACATTTTTCAGTAAATATTCAAATAAAATTTATTTTCTAGTTTTAATGGTGCCAGCCAAGTGACTATTAAAAAGAAATAATGTATATTTTTAAAAAACGAACACTGCATCCTATTTCGAAAACAGAAGCGAACAATAAAAACTCCTTTGCTATAAAACACAGTAATGACCACAGCACCTTCGCGCCACAATGGCAGCGCATAATGCGGCTGCTCGTAATTTATTATCTGTGGGAGTTCGCCTGGGCCACTGCTCTAAGTCTCCGCTTACTTAGGTGAAGTTAATTAGAACTTGAGATGCAAGAAGTTGCGGATAAAAGGAAATGCGCGTGTATGGTAGATGGTATTCATACTGGTAATTTTGTGAGTAAGAGCACGGAATTACTGGTCGATATGATATTTTTTAAAAACCTGCAATATGTACAAATTTCAAGAAAATATTATCCTACTGCTATTAAATAACTTTCTACTTCTACTGAACACACGCAAGTACATTTAATAAAGTTAAAATCATTTCAATTATTAGAAAAAAATATTTCAGTTGAAATTCCTAAATTTAAGATATCTTTAAAAGTCTAAACAAAATGAAAAAAAAGCCTAACAACTTAAATGGGTCGTGATTCAACCCATCTAGACAAAACTATTTTAAAAAGCTTTTTTTTTAAATGACTCGACCGGGCACCGTATCCGTGAACTCTAGACACCCACACACCATTCCTATCGCGGTAACCATCATATTAAAATTGCACCTACATTATATGAAGCAATTTCTCATTAAAAATAAAACCAGTCCACTTTAATTTCTTTGGCTTAAGCACGAATTCGCACATTCAAGTTTCCTATGAAAAAAGCTATCACAACCGAATAGTTCATTTACTGGGCCGTTTGCCTTGATCGGAAAGCAGCGACGTGCGCGCTCCACGCGGCGCGGAAGTGAACTAACCGAGGATATCCTACGGGGGTACAGGACGTGCCGCGTTTGCTTATGAGGATCGATATTTACATAGTGCTTTTAATGTGCAACTGTTAGCTTGTTAAAAACTATTTTAATTAAACACGTGGGTTACATTCTTACAGGCAATAATAATTTAAAATTTATTGACGAAATTTTCTCGGGTGACGGGAGTTTAAAATGAAATAAAAGTTTCGGTGCATACAATTTTAGAAAGAAAGAAAGAAACAGAGGATAGTCAATTTCGATTAAACAACAGTTTGTTTTGTATTGTTTGGTGTAGGTTATACTATGCGTCAGTCAGGTTTAATTTCAAATGGCTGGAAGTTTTTTTTCTATTAAGGCTTAAGCTAGAGAGCTGCTTTAATGGACATTTTAAGAAAAGCACGACTTTCATTTTATTTCCTGTTTTATAACATCTTCCAACCGGCATTTCACCGGTTTATTTGATGACGTCATTTTTGTTTCAAAAACATTTTAAGGGACTAAAGTATTAATTTTCCAAACCTATCCTTATGATAGGTACTTGTAAATATTTTAACACAAAGGCATTCATGAATTAGGATCGCCAAAGTAGTTCCAGATCCAGTAAGTTAAAGCGCAATAAGCAGGCGATCACGTATACCATACGTATGCAAGGACGATAGCTGTTAGAGCAGATTCTTTCTGAAGTGGAGATTTAGCAAGTGTCGAGTAGTACCTTATGAAGCTAGTTCAGAAAGGTTTCCGGTGAAAGATGGATTAGCATAGTGAAACACCGGCATATCATTATCTTTGTCAAGACGTATACTGCGACAAGTTGACTTCATCCTCATGTTGTCAAACTATGACCCTTCTTTGAAATCACTTGTATACCACAGGCGTCCCTCAATATCTCTATATGAACAATGCATTCCGTAGACGAAGTAGGTTTTTCTTTGAAAGACCGTGTAGTGTATCCTTTGTGTATCCTAATGGATATCGTATCTACTATATGTGTCGTACACATAAGGGCAAAACATTCAGTAAAGAACGGGCAGCAGCATCTTTCAGTAAACCTAATCTTTTGTATGGGTTATACCTACTGTTATTTCTAACCCGAGGGTGAAGATTTGACAACCTTCACTACGGTATAGTGTATTGACATTGACTGTTCAAGTAATAGTGGGTTAAGTTAGGTTAGGTTAGATAAGTCACTGAATCAACGTCACTGAATGTACTCATTCAACATTTGGGGCAATATTTTAATAAAAAAAACGCCGATCACTGAATGGAGATCCAGTCAGAGAGATATTTCAATCAGAATCAAATGCCGGACGGCGCGTGTCGTTTCGTCCTTCGTCTAAATCGGTAAAAGTTATAAATACTGCTGCTTGAATTAAGCTAGCAGGACCCAAACAAAAGAGTCCCGAGCCGCATACCAGCATGGAACGTGCAAACGGTAATCCTCGCCGTGCGAATAACTAATTTGCTAGGATTGAAGTTGCTGTAGTGTTTCTTTCGGATTTTATTTAGATGTATTTTGCTGTTTTCGTATACTAAGCAACTGAAGAAACAAAAATAAATATTTGCGAAGTATGTAATGCAATTGCAGGCTGAATTTACAATTTGCACCAAATATGACAGAAACAAGTAATCGTCGCCAGACTAATTTGTATAAATATGATAACGCGGATGCTTTCATATATTTGGGATTATGTTACTGATGCGTTTTAAAAATTACAACTGAAACATTTGCAAAATGCTCAAATAATTTATTTCATGTAATATGATTCGTTCAAACATGAATTTCTGTTGTGTAAACAATTAAACCGATGACCGTTGGAGCAGACGAGTTCTGAAGTTGAGACCGCGTCTTGGCAAGCGAAGCGTAGGACACCCTCCGGTTCGATAAACTGACGACTTGCGAACGGTCACTGGTGGAGGCTGGATCAGAAAAGCGGAGGACCGGGATGTCTGGCGTATTTTGGGGTAGATGTATGCCCAGCAGAGGACTGCAATAGGTTGAAGAAAGAGAAACAATTAAGTGGTTAAAGACTCGTTTTGTCACAGAAGTTGAGAATATGCTATTGGTTTAAAAATTCCAATGCCTATCAATTTTTTTACTTCTTTCATCAGAGTCAGGGTCAGAGAGGTGAAAGCTATCTCATATGCACCTGGTTATTGGTATCTACTTTATAAAAAACTTTATTAATAATTTTATAAGATCTAGCTTAATACGTGAATCTTGGCTTGAGCGAACAGAAGCAGAGCGCATTTAAACATTTTCTTTTATAGCAAATTAACTTTTACTGTAAGCTTAATAGAAAATAGGGTAACGTAAAAAGGAGTATTAATACCTCTGCTGCAATAAAGCGCAGGGTTACTGCTGCACCGTTTAGCTATTCACAAAGCGAGAATTACAGTTTCCACACGTACGTGGCGTCTTGGGACTTTTACTAATGATTCACTGGTGCGCTTTCAGTGCCTTTGGTGCTATATTTTTATGGTCTATGCAGTTGGATGTTCCTTTAAAAAAGATATTTACCTTAGGATATAAGATCACCTGCTTAGAAATTTCATTCTGATTCATTTCTACCTTTGTAGAAGTCATGATTTTGGTTCTATCTACGTGTAATTATATCTTGATGGGTGAGCTAAGTAAATCTTTTTCCAACAATATAACTTGTATGAAGTAAGCTTCTGTTACATCATCAATAATGTCCGATGGCGTAAGCGACTGTTACAATCAATGGTAGGATAAACGTTGGACCTAGCTATCGTAACTACCCACTAATCCGCATTGAGCTCGGGAGGTGGTTACCGTCTCTCATAGCCAAGCTGTGTGTGTACTGTAAAGTATCAGCACATTTATATACTTAGTAACTTTTGGCTGCGGTATCGCTCGCATTATATTCGGGTAACACGGTTTCAGTTTACAAATTTACAGCTCAGGAAGATATTGAATGCAAAGAGTAAGTAATGCGTACCAATTTTTTGCGTTCCATATTGAAAACTCTAAAAAGTTCTATGTAAAAATTCATCCCCTCTTTAAATGGGCTTAGAGGCAGATTAAAAAAAAATGCACCGCATGACAAAAATTAGATTTGTATTTCAAAAATTGCGGACTTATAATCCCAATAAGCTTCAACCTTCGCATTGTAGGTACGTCCCTCCCACGAAGATTAACACATAGATACTAAAAGTAGAATTTGTCACTCTCAAACCCTTCAAAAAGTAATTATCTAGGAAATATAAGCTTATCATTGCCAAACAATATGCCGAACACATAACAGGTACTTACTTGCACAAGCACAAGCACAACGCAATTAGAGCTTAACATAAAAAAGCTCAAAGAAATAAACTTAACTGCCACAATAAATTCCGTTCCACAGATTAAAAATGAAATGAACTTTTAAAATGGCGTCACATCCTCTCTATATCGTGCAGCGTCTCGCCTAGCGCAATACAGAACTAACATCTATAGTTTAGTATGAGCAGTGACGCATCTTGGATATTGTCCAGCCACGCGGTATACAGCCTGTGCCAAGGCTAACTTCGCCTTGAAAATAATCTTTTAAATACACACCCCTTGCCAAGCTTTGCGTATTATATTTGTTGTGATGTACCCTTGGAGTATTCTTTTGGTGGACTCATTGGCTTTATGGTTTGTTGCCTTGTGCCGATTTTAATTTATTACTTTTAAATAAAATTGCAGTATCTGTTAGTAATATTGAAACAGCATTTTTTTCTTATGCATATGAAATAAAGGGTACATATACCAAAACAACATTTTTAAATATGTTTGTCTTTTTGTTCCGGGTAGTCTCTGAAACCGTTGGACCGGACTTTTTTGGCAGATAGCTGATGTCATAAGGAATAATAAAGGATACTTTTATTTTAGAAAAACCTTTTTGTTTAAAAAATAATGCAATGTTTGAGCGCTGCATTGTAACAAAATTCTTGTTCAAATTTAGATAAATGGAATTATATTTTGTTAGTTTTTTATATTTGTTACATAAAAAATAAACAAAAATACAAACAGTTATTAGCAAATATTGAATATAGTAAAATATAGTTTTATTAATCAAATAAATTAATACTTGTAAAATGACGTAGACTTAACAGTTACTTTAGGTACCTACACATTAAAAGTCGATATATCAATAACTGTATGTTTATGTAATTTTAATATTTTTTATTTTCGTGCTTTCTATAAATGCGTACTGTATCTATGTTAGGTATCATGAGATTTAAAATAGCTTGCACAAATCATATATAAAACGGTCCTAACATTTAAATACATGATGAAATACACAGAAGTAAAGTTACGTCTGAAGTTTAAGTCCAGTTTGATTAGCAAAACGAAGACGTATATCAAAAAGTTTGCGCAACAATATACGTAACTCGGTAAAGTAACATTATTGCTTTTTTCTTCCTTTTGCGGAATATTATTTATAATATAAACTTTGGGTTTCCCAACAGAAGTTTTACAACTTTTTTGCTGGATCAGGGTTGTGTCAAAAGTTGTGATTAAAAATTCCTTAAATTTCTTTGACAAAACTATTTCTTCAGTATGTTTTGTGGCAATTCTAATTTTAGCAATTATTGCTGACATCATTAGTAGGTTATAAAAATTTCGAAATACGTGTATTTTTAATTATTTGGTTCATTTCTTGAAGTCACAAATATGAATAAATTTTCGTGTTTTATATACAAAGAGAAATAAAATATACAAACTACTGAGCTACGCCTAAGGACTCTGCTTTGAGATGGTTGAACAGAGCTTTCTTCGTTATTCGGTTCGATTTACCGCGAGCTGGTAAGGTTGACCCGCAATGTTTAGGAAGGAATCTTTTTCATGATACTCCGATAGTACGTTAATACTCGTCATATAATGAGATGGTACTTCTTGCAACCCATCGACAGCTAGAACATCTACGGAACGCTTTAAATTTCGTTAAAACAATGAATTATTAATCAAAATGATTTTGTGTCAGTAGCGGTCATGATTTTGTATTGGATTCATGAGTTCAAACTTTTGTTTTAGGAATCTAAAGGGACTCTAGCGGAAGAAGTGAGAGCTAGAGATTCCTTATTTAATTAATAAGTCTTGCTAAATATCCCTAATATTTTGGGAACTTGCCTCGTTCAGACGCATTCGTAATTATATTATTTATTGTTAGGTATCTTTATTAAATTAAATTAAGTGCGTTTGTTAGTGTCGTAAATATGTCTCTACAATTAGGAATAAAATGTTTTTTTTTCCTTTATTACGACAAACATAATTACTAAGGTATCGATTTATGATAACGCAAATAATGTTATGAAAAAAACTCGTCGTATATCAAGATTTATCTATTTTATCAGTGACCCACATCGCAAGTTATACTATAACAATATGGGGCAAAATATTGATTAATACCATAAACAACCCTAAAATATAGGGTGTGTGTCACCCCAATGTTGATGCATCACTGACTCACATGAAGGGATATTATAGGAAACTTTCGTGCTAAAATATTCTCAACTCTATGAACTTGCATTTTGGTGGTTTTTGGTTAATTAGGGTTTCAATGTTCAGAGTTTGGGCAGGCCGACCAAACATTTGACCATTATGTTTACGCACATTAATTAAAGTGACTTGTTAAATTGTCTTAGTAATGTAATAGAAATCCATTATTAGGTTTTATCAAACTGTCCACTCATCAATCTATTTTATATCAAACTGATTTCATTTATAAACTATGTGACATTTTTTTCTTCGTACATATGAATATAATTATATACATATGCCAAATAACATATTTTTTAAAATTTTGTCTGTCTTTCTGTCTGCTTGTTTAGGCAATCCCTGAAACGGCTGGATGGGTTCGGACTGGACTTTATTAGTAGGTAGCTCATGTAATAAGGAAAAATATAGGCTACTTTTATTTTAGAGAATACTTTTTATTTTGGAAAAATGTCGAATGTGGGAAACCACGCGGCAGCCGTGCAACGCTTAACGAAGCGATTTTGTGTTATGTTTTACTGCGGGAGAATATCTTATAACTCGGGAAATACTGCCTAGATTTACTATCAGCAAAATGTATAATATTTGTCTACTCACAAAAACATAACTGTAAGCAATGGAAGAGCGGAACCTCCTGTCCCAGGACTTAATTGTCCCACTAGGCTGGTTCCTAACACTAAATAAGGATATCTTGTGATAGACTGGAATAAATATATTTTGATTTTTTTTTAAATACGGCGGGGAACAGCTGTTTTTCAACACTAACCAAGCCGCCAAAATCCAGTTTCAAATCCTAAAATATCTTGAAATCTACTCGTTTCATTGAAAAACACCCACTAGTATTACATATCCGTGCCGCTATAATAAATGTTATTAAAGGCGGCAAGCTTGTGAGATATTTCATTAAAAGGACTTTGCGATCGTGTGTACGCGTGCCTCTTAGACAGCTTGTCGATTTAATTTTCAGTCGACAGAAACTTGCCCGAGCACCACCTACTCAGTGTTGCCACCTCAGTTTTAGAAAAAGGGCTTTTTTAGATTTTAAAAAGAGTTTGTTCTGAAAATGCTGAAATTATCATGTCATGAAAACGTTCTTTTAGACCATCATTATGACCGATGAATAGCAACAAAAGTATTTGTTAGCATGTCGAATCTTCATAATTTGGTAGTAAAAATATTTTCAAGACAGTGAAAAAGAGCTTGATTGCTCTTTTAGGGCTAAATCGTTAAAACAGGAGTTCACCAATGTTTGAATATGCTAGATATAGCTACAAAAGGGCTAAGGTAGCAACACTGCCTTATTTACAAGTCGAAGTTTGAAGGCTTGTTTTTAATAAAGATGTTATATTCGTCCGTACGGGTAGATCTTGGAAAATACATAATATGTTTTACTATAATATTTTGATAAGTTGTGAGAAATGATGACGATTTTGCTTTTAGATTAGGTTGTCTTTTATTTTTTATTTTTAGCATAGTTCAAATTATGTTTTCTTATGTGGATATATGAAATTAAAGACTAGATTTGTAACAAAATTACAAGAGAGAACTCGATTTTTTTATAGGTCTTCCTTTTGTACAATTTAATCAAGTTTGTTTTGCACATTGTTTCAGTGTAATTACAGGGTACTGGAACCGTGTTTAAGAGAACAAACAATTCCGTTGTCTTGGGTTACAGGCGCAGAACGGTCTCGACTAGTGTTGGCAGGTCCGATTTGTTTTAAATCAGGACACGAGGCCAAAAAATCGGGATTCGAGGTTGCAGATCGGGACAGGTAACAATAAAAATGTGATGTGACGCTGATGACGTGACATTTTGAATTTGACAGTGATGTAAGTAGTAGAAGCTATGTAACATAAATATATATTTTTTAATGAAACATTATATTTTCTGCTTTATTAATCGGGGCATTTAGCGTCCCGATCAGGATGCATACTCAGACCCCTGCAATCGGGACGTCCCGCGCAAATCGGGACACCTGGCAACACTAGTCCTCGACGGAATATAATTTATATCAACAGAAATTCATTCAACAATATTGGTTCCCTGCAACAGTGCACCTGTCAAGAGCAAGCATATCATTTACCATCAGGTAAGCGTACTGCTCGCCCCGTTCACTTACATATAAAAACTTAGCGAGCATAGGGCTTACTTTGTACTAAAATTATAACACATTAGAGTTCTCTCTCTTTATCTTCAACCAATCGCAGTCCACTGCTGGACATAGGTTTCGCCCATTTTGCGCCAGATATTAGTTAGACTTTAGAGTTTATTGAGCCGAAACTCAAACGTCAATTGATTTCCACAGTACATTACGCACAAATTATTCTTTGGTTGTTGGGAAGATGCGAACCCAACCAAAATGGGTTCCTTCACCCACGCCGTCGACCTACGCAGGCGCCGACTAGCCGACAACTAGGTAGGTACAGACACCAAAAAAAGTCACAGACTATATTGTCTTTACGAATGATTACTACTGGAGTATCTGCAATATTAAAGCAACCGCTTTTTACTTTATGTACACATACATTTTAAATCAGGTCTCCGTTATTATTAAATTTATGGGTTGGTACATTATCCAACTTTAGGTATTTATGTCAATTATCTCACGGTCTGATTGAGTATTCCCTATAATATTTGCAGTAATATATTGTTATTATTAGCGTCAGTGGCTCAGTGATGAGAACTGTTCAGTTACCTTCCAATCAGGAGGTCACAGGTTTGAATCCCGCCACGTACAAATTTATTTTTGAATTTCGGAATATTTGTACATTTATCCGACGCTCTTACAGTGCAGGAAAATATGGAGAGAAAACCTGCTCATGCTTAAAGAAATTCAAAGGTGGTGCGTGAATTCGGATAATTCGCACTGGGCCCTCGTACACGACTAAGGCTACTAAGCGACTAGGAGCTGATGATAATGATGATGTCCATCATCAGCTCTCTCCCCTCGTAAGGTAACAGTCCACACCAATGAGCCACCGACGCTCAAAGATGAACATATTACGTGTTATTAAAATATCAAATACTTTTGTCGTTAACTGTACCACACAACTGCACATTGGTGATACATTCAGAGATAACTTTCAGATAGTGCAAAGCAATCCGCAGTGACATTTTTAATTTATACAACATATCCACATTTTGTCTAGTTCACCATGTTAGAAATTGTAGCACAGTTTAGAAAAATCTTACAATAAGTTAAGCTAGACTGTTCGATAGTAAAACTTATGTAATAAAATATAAATAAAAAATTTAAATGAAGTCCAATCAGTATGTCTTTTTATGTTGAAATAGAACATGTATATTTTTATGTATCTTTTTATGACAACACTCCGGCAGATTTTCTATTCTTTATCCCGACATAACCTTACAGTGACGATTTAAAATTTTACACCATCAATAATTTCATTAATTTACCTTAGATAGAAAGGGTACAATAAGTTCGTGCGTGCTTAATAATTACATTTTTTTATTACTGAAGCTGTGTTCCGGATTAAAGATCAGTGAAATTAATGGTATTGTGACATCATTACGCAACATGTTTAAAACTGCAGTGCAACTGCAGTGCGGTCCCTTTTTTCGGGGATCTTTGTTGTATATGCGACAGTTGCTGCTTCCCACATTATATGGCTATGTCGAAATTGGCTGCAAGTCACCATACGATTCCATTGCAGGTAAGGGTGGGATCTTAATATTAAAAAATTGGCCAAGCGCGAGTCGGACTCGCCGTGGAGGGTTCCGCAGCAGTAACAAAATAAAGTATTTTTTATTTACTTAGGCACCTAGTACAGCTTTAATATGAAAAATAGTGGTTCACCGTTTATGACGTATAAAAAAACTACACACCAGAAATCGTTCAAACTAAATTTCGTTGTTAGATTTTATGGTAATGTACATCATATATTTTTTCAACTTTGGAAGTGTCTCTCGCGCAAACTATTCAATTTATAAAAATATATATTAGAAACCTCAATACCATTTTTAAAGATCTACACATTGATAACAAACGCGTGGGGGCATGTTGAAAAAAAAGAGTTAGTCAATGTCATGTAGGGGAACCCCAAAAATTTTTATTTTCAAGTTTATAATTAAAACCTAATAGCGGTTCACAGAATACATATACTTACAAAGTTTGAATAGTGTAGTGTTTATAGTTTCAGAGAAAAAAGGGTGTGGCATACGGACGGACAGACATGACGAATCTATAAGGGTTCCGTTTTTTTGCCATTTGGCTACGGAACCCTAAAAAAGGTAGAAGTGTTCAATTTACGATATTATTATTCGATACAATCTCTGGTCTGGTAATGGATTTAAAGCGATTGTCGGCTGAATTTCGTAATTCTTAAACAGAGGCATTAGACTAAGTAACCGTACACACAGTAATTTTTCCAAACATATAAAAAAACTTTATTTACTATTTTAGATTTAACTGACTTCAAAAACGAAGAAGGATCTCAAACCGGTCAATATAACTTTAATGTGACCTTTTTAAAATTATATCAAAACAAAACATAGTTTAGTGATGCCCACAGAGCATTGAGTACCTATCATTCGGACAGAACAATCGATTAATGGCTTTAGATTGTTCCAGTTGATGAGTTAACACGCTCCGATTACTCGACCTACCTCTGATCATTGTTAAATACCCATAATTAAATGCTAAATGTATATTCATATTGACCTTTGACCGCCAGAAATTGAGACAATAATACGCAATATTTTTTTTCTACTAAACAACGCAGTGCAAATGGCCTTTATAAATTAACAGAGTAAAGAAAATCCTTTGTTTGATCACAAACAAAGGATTTTTTACAGACAGATACCTTTAAGCATCAGCTTAAAGTTATCTGTTGCGGTCAATTGGTTAATGATTGTTACAAACCAAAATGTTTAAATTTTTGAACCATCTGTAGCTTTACTATGAAGAGATAAACGAATGTTAATAAAAAGAAATAAAAAAAAAATATGGAAGAAGTGAAAGACTTGACTGAAGCGCAAAGAAACTGTGACCTTTTTAATTCGATGGAGTACTAGATGATGTAGCGGCTAGCACATTCGTTTGGTGTTCTTACATTTTTTTTTTATGTTACTTTCTATTTTAATCTGTTGATTCCGGCTGTCTTAGGACAGTAATACAATGCGAGTAACAAGGGGCTCGTATATATATATAGTGATTCTCCTGCAAGTAAGTAGATTTTAGTTTTTAGTTTGTCGTAAAAAAATGTAGTTATAACGTCATCGAGTACCATATTTTATTTTACACTCACCCTACACGATTCTTTTTACGGGCGTAGCAAAGGGGCTAATGATGAGTAATAGTCAGCCGACTTACAAAACAGTGTATTGTACGTAACTCATGGTTAGATTGACAGTTAACTAATGACTCATTTAGCCCACGCGTGGAGGCTATAAACTAAATCGCCTCGAATACAATCTAAATCCAGTGGTATACATTTTGTATGGCACTGACCTCGATCACACGTTTGTGGTCATTTGATTGATTGATTTATAATATAAGTATATTCATCATCAGCTCATTACACGTCCCCACCGAGGGGCACGAAGCCTACCCGTATAGGGTGATTAGGCCTTAGTCGTCCACGCGGGCCCAGTGCGGATTGGACGACTTCACACACAACCTTCGAATCTTCTTCGCAGGCGTGCATGAAGTTTCCTCACGATGTTTTCCTTCACCGTAAGAGCGTCGGATAACGTACATATTTTCGAAAAATCGAAATACATTGGTACGTGTCGGGATTTGAACCTCAGCCCTCCCGGTAGGAAGGCGACAGTCCACACCACTGAGCCCACGACGCTCAAGTATATTAAGACATGAAAATGTAGTTTTAACTGTAACTGTAGTAAGTGTTGAAACATCCGCAGAAGGCTCAGGCCTTCAAACATAGCATGTCTGGGTGATTAAACGTAATCCATCACAAGGCTGAAAATCGGTGGATGAGTTCATCATATACATATACGTCGTCACTGAGGGTACGAGCTTAGGCTCGTCAAGGGTATATAGTCTTAGTCGTCCACGCGGCCTAGTGCGGATTGGCCGACTTCACGCACCATTTGAATTCTTCGTAGGCGTTAGCAGGTTTCGTCACGATGTTTTCCTTCACCGTAAGAGCGTCGGATGGTCGGATGGATGATCGGTATATTGTTACGACTACCAATATATGACAGTAGCTGGACTAGGACCAACTACTTAGTGTCTGACGAAAGAAGGGATTCGCAATTGTATTTTTCAGTTACCCATTCATTCGACAAGAAACTGTAGCAATAGTTACCTAACTTAGCCGTGAATCCAACTTACCTTATAAATTACATAAAGCGCACTTTACACAATTTATAAACTATTATTTAAACTGCCACTTCACTGTTCACAAAGGCTAAATTTTCGGTATTATAATAAAAATATAGAGTTACTATAAAAAGATAGAGATGGGAGTTTACTGTAAAGGCGTTTTTTTAAAACTACAACCCTATCTCCAAAGTTTATAGTTCACTCTAGAATACCACAAAGATCAGGCGTAAGCTTTCGAGATAGTTCTAGCCCCAGGACATTTCGGCAGTAAAAGATAACCCGGCGAATTTAGATCCAAATCCTTTATGGCGGAACGTTCTCGGTTAAAGCTCAGTTTCCCTTTGTTAACTTTGCAGTTTTAAAGTAGTTTTGTGTAGGAAACGAAATAGCAATTCCGTCAGTGCTGTTTTCATACATCAACAAACCAATTATTTTAACAAAGTCTAGGAAAATAATATTTATGAGGAAACTGGGAGACGGTCCACTTCATCATTAAGGGTCTTATCTAAGCAAACCAAATCTGCACTGCTGGAACCCAATATTTATATTCTTCACTTTCTCAACCCTGAAATCATATTTCAACAAAATAAAGTACACAGCAGATAAAAGAATACCACTGCATTAAACATTAAGGCCGAAATATTTGTCCACAATCCAAAACATACAGCGCATTGCACCTAATATCCCTCCCATATTGTTTTCTCCCGATAGGCTGCAAACATTGTGAAACAAAAAAGCTACATTTGGAAGTGTTCCAAGCACAAACGAGTTAAGAAAATAAACTAAACATACCGCAGAAATATGTACCCACTTACACTTTGGTTCTAGATTTTTTAATAATTCAAGTATACTGTGGACCTTTTAAGCTCGTAATTAAAAGGTTTCCGTTGATGATTAATGTATTGGCAAAACAAAATAAAAGTAAAAGTTGCTTTCGTTAAATTAAACTTCTATGATGGGACTAATTAGTGACACCATTTCAATAGAGCTTTTAACCTTGGATATCGAGTTTTGTTTTTCAGAAAAAAAAATTATTAGAGATACACAAAATTATTATATCCATTTGGTTTTATAAAAATGTTTTCATGTATTTGTGTTTAAAGTTTAGTGTTTATTTGGTTACGGCAAAATGATGGGATTAATGTGGTGCTCTCATTATCCGCTTATTCCAGTTCACTGCTGAACAAAAGGACCTTCAAAAGCAACATATATAATTAAAATTGTATTATGTTATATCTCCGAAAGCCAATATGTCTTAGACATCAGACAATCTTGGCTGCGATACAATATCCGCTTAAAATTCTGTCCGGCTAACAGTAAATTTTAAGTTTTCCTTCAAGAAACTTTAACTGCAAAAGTTTTTGTTTTGCAACGGCAAACATAGGCAATAATTTTGGGTTGCCTTGGATATTTTATTAAGACCGCTTTAGTATGCGTCTCTGCACTCTACCGGGTGATGCATAACACCTGTCACATAGAAATGGAACAAAAAAAACATTGTTATTTATTACCAAACATTAGATAAAAGCCTAATTATATTGTGATCGACTTAGAGCTTAAAATTGATTTTTTTATGATTAATGGTAACGTTACATATAAAAAGATTGGGCTGAGAGCCAGTAGAGATATTAAGAATATTCTTACGCCATGAAAAATATTATACGGAAAATAATATATCGATTCGGCCGATCAAATAAGTGGCTCAATTGATCTGGCAATCCACACGCTTATTGTTTTATTTTTATAAAAACCATCATCTGAAAATAGAAATTCTCACTAAGGAAAGGCTTGTAGAATGTGTGTTAGAATACCTAGACGAAAATACAAAAATACTTGTATTTTAAAAAACTTATCTTCGAAATCTGCTGTGAAATGTCCTTGTTAAAACAGCAAATCCTCAGGTGCATTTCATTGCACAATATACATGTATAGCTACTATAGACACGTCAAAATACGATGTACGGTGTCGCATAAACCACAGTTTTGTTTTGGCAAACTGCCAGAGTCTGGGCGTTGTCTTTTTACCTAGCCAAAGAATAGTTACGATAGATATGCCCCTAATCTAGTTGGTTATAATTTTGCCATGTTGTCAACCGATGCACAAGTAGTTTTACTTTGGAAATCAGCTTCGACAATTCCAGATGTTACCTGAACATGACAGTTCGTATTATGTATCCATACGTAATGTAATGTACGGATTTATTTACCAACAAAAACAAGATAATACAAATTAGTTCTATTGTATTGTAATTGTAAAGATAGTTAAAGTTAGAGGCTTATTTCTCATTATGTTTATCTATTTATAGAATTTCAATAAGTTGTGGTTTCATCTCATCTAGCAGTATGAGGATTCGATGGTGTAGCGTTTAGCGCTATTGTTTAACGGTGGTCACATCGCAATGTTGTTGATACTTGATATATATTTGATGATGAGCAAAATTAATGTTAAATCCAAAAAGTTCTCGTTCATAAATCAATAACAATATAAAAGGTACTATTACTATATAGCTATATATTTATTACAGAATGATATTTCAATAACTTGTTGTGTTTTTTCAACTGTTCCAATTCATAAATAAATAAATATCCACTGACATTCACACAGCGCCATTTAGCCCCAAGTTAAGCGTGAAGCCTGTATTATGGGTGCTAAACAACGGATAAACATACTTATTACATCTTTTTTTTGTGAATACATACATAGGAAACACCTAATATTCGAACATTATATATAATTCATAATTCGAACATTATTAAAAAAACAATCACGGCCACCGACAAACATTAAACGCGTTCTGTGAATATCTTCAAGCCCGGTCACGATTAATTAAGCTAATTACCATAATGTACATTCTGAGTTTTAGATTAGCTTGTAACACATGTCGGGCGTGTGTCACGAGCGTCGCGCGGCGTCACTGGTTTGCCGTCGGGCGGTAGTTTATTGGCTGTGTTAACCGCACGTTGTAACGGTTGTTTAACAAGCCGTTAGTTGGGTAGGATTTACAGATGGTTTGCAAGAGATGGACTTGTAGGTTCTGCAGTATTCTACAGTAAATTTGGGTAAATTGTCTAACACGAGGGATTGATGGCGTAGAGGCTAAATTCAGTTATTTTTAAACAAAACATTCACTGACATTCACACAGCGCCATCTAGCCCCAAACTAAACATAAGCTTGTAATATGCATATTAAACGAAGGGTAAACATACTTATATACTTTTTAAAATACGGAATCCTTGGTGTAGTAGCCGATGTCTCAACCATTACACCAAATGGGTCGTAAAATTATCGACGGACGAAAAATATCTCAAGTCCACTCCGTGCCTTACGAAGCACGAAAGATACTCAAGCAATAGTAGTAATCATATTTTGGCCCGAAAAGCTTATGACATTTACCTACTCTTAATTGCCAACTTATTGCATTAACCATTTAATCGCCGCTGACGGATCCAACATAAACAATGGATTTTCTATTGTGTCTGGAGCCTGGCAGTTTAAAGGTAAACAAACTTCATCCAAGACGTACGTACAAGGCCGTTATTCAATTTCGCCCTAAAGCGAACTAATTACTTCAATTTATTCAAAGACAATTATATTTAATTGAGTCGGTAACATACTCATTACGTGTCTGTGACAGACATGCGGACGACCGCCGAATATAGATTAGACGAAACAAAGGAAGCTTCTGCAACTGTTTCCTGAGACTTTTTAGTACGTGATATCCTGTGAGAATTGTCGTATTGCGTAATAAGATGCGCCCAAGTGATTGTTCAGCGTCTTTTACTTTACCTATATGCAAAAAAAATGTATTGAAAAGTTAATAAAAAAATGAATTCATTCAAAGCTTCCGAATAGGTATATCCACTATTTTTAAATATAATACCGCAGCTGGCATGATATTCGTTCAAAGACTACAGTGGCAAGCAAGAAAATCTTAAATTGTTAGTTTAGTAAACATTAAGCAGTAAACAATATATAACATTCTTGTTTGACAAATGCTTTCAGTATGTGTCTGTGACTTGGCGTCATCAAAGCTTAGCATTATGACATCTAGATAAAAATGCGCGCGTAATTAAAATTAATACACCTTTACGGCACCTATAGATTGTATATTTTATTATTACTTAAGTTTAAGGTATATTTAGACTTTAGGATATATACCATTGAAGTTTTTGTTTGTTAAAATAACCATATTACATAAGTAAAAAGTTGTATTTTTTTGTGAAGTAGAAGATAACGCTTGTAAGCATACTTACTTCCATCATAAATGTAAGCACTAACAATATTCTTACATGAAAGTGGTATATAATATTTTAGTAGCACATACCCAATAAATATGAGATATAACCATTATTTGCTATACTTATAGAGGCATTCCAATTTATTCTTCGTATTATACATATCTATATTCCCTCTTAATCTCCCTAAAGCTTTACTGTCGAGAAGGCCTGCGGTGGAACATTATAGGCTGATGATGGTATATTGTACGATGAAGTTTTGATATTAAGTTAATAGTTTAATATTAGGTATTAATACTCTATGGTGTTGTACAGCGATGTCTTTTATCACCATGGTAACGGAGTAAATAGAGTTGTCAAGGTAGATTAAAATAGCAAAAACCTCCAATAAATCTGGAAGAAAGTATATTGACTTTTATTTTCGAGCAAAGTAATATACAATAAAGCGAACATTAGTGAAAATAACCCATGGTGGTTAATCAGTATAGTATGTGATGTATTTGCCTATGTAGTCAAAGACGGTTATTTTGATATTACGAACAAGCAACTATTGTGTTTATTTGCGTACAGATAAAATTTATAAAAAATGTAAGGCGAAAACTAACTAAATAAAATTATTGAAAAAGAATTAAGACCACAAGCATAAAAATAAATCATCTTTGATGTGATCAAGATATGACATAAATTTCATCTTTGTAAATAACAATAACGACATAGCTAAATTAACATGTACTTTTACGATAGCAAATAATCTAAATAAGGTTTGTATTAAAGGAATTGCTCTACAGAAAACCGTAACCTTTTCAGATTTGAACACCAATTTTATTTTCGATATTATTATAACTACCGCTCACACTGCCTGTTACACATGTTTAATGCGTTAAAGGAAATTTCGTCATTTCAGTTTTACGTTATCGCATAACCTACAAGCAATGATATTACACAACGTTACCAAATCTGACATGTTATATAGTTATACTTAACGTCAGCAGAAAACAAATCTCATTTTTGTTCTCAAGAAAAAGCACCACCTATATTTTCTTATTTTACCCGAAAGGAAAAGTAATTCATCAATTCCGTCTTACTGCCAACATTGTTTATTGTATAAGACATCAGCAAAAGAGGTTACGAAGCAAAACCAAGCTCTAAGAACGCCAACTTCGCTTAGAAATGTTCCAGGGAATTAGGAAAACGAAACGTATTGCGGTAACGTCGAGGCAATTTGTAATACTGTTCGTTCATTTCCTTCTCGGAGGAAAAAAGACAGGAGAAGTTATTTTACTATTACCCCTCTGCCCAATGCGATGGATTCGAAATCATACGTAAATATATTAGCAAACCAATAGCCAATAGTATTCAAACGCTACCAGTACGCGAGTCTGAACGGAGCTCCAATAAAAATGCCGATTTGTGCCGTATTTTCTTGTTCCAAGATATCTAGAACTTCGAGTCTTAAAAAGGATGGCGTAACATTTCATTTGTAAGTTTGTTTATTCATTTTACCTTAAATTTAAGGAAAATAATCAAAATTTTTTTTTGAAATTTTGAATTTACCGCTTAAGAAATGACATTTGATGGTTTCCGAGACTACAACGCACTCCTCACGAGACTAGCGTCGCACTCCCCACGAGACTAGTTTTAGGGTTGCTAACTCATAGTTTGAATGCATTTTTATTTATGAGCGACGAATGAAAATAATAATTATCGTTACATTTCCGAAACTAACTTATCATTGAAAATGTATCGAATAGCGTCAGTAAATGTCAAAAATACAAAATATATTTGTATTACATTTAAATTTATAGCGGCTTAATTATAGTCCCGAATTAAACAAAATTTGTTTAAAAGGTATTTGTTTCGTTATATCATGTATATCCACTATCGGATTCGTTTTTAATATGATTTGTGTTTTTATTAGATCAAAGTTTTAAAAAATAATTTACATGTTAAAAATCAGGGATACGCAACCCTATGTGTTGAAACTCGGCACGCTAGAGTCAGGTGTTGTCGAAAATTGTTATCGATATTTCAAACTTTGGTTTTATAGTTGAGCGAAAGCAAGGTTTCAACTTTTTTTTGATGATTGTATCAAGAGTTTATACGGGCCATGCGATGAAAGAAGTATTGTATATCATAAATCAAAAGGAAAATTATTATTTGCGTCAAAAAGTGTAATTTCAATATGTCGCCAATGCGAAAAAGTCATAAGACAGCAACTGGACGAAAAGAGAAAATTAAGTAAAAATTGTACCACGTCATTTGTCGTTCAAAGAAGCCTACGCTATTTTGTCGGGGAAGATATTTTTCCCAACATGGTTGACCATAATACTGATTTATTTTTAAATCACAAGATTGAACTTTGTAGAGCAGTGATGAAAAAGTATACAGATACACGAATAGCATATCTTACTAAAAAAACTGATCCCCAGAAATGTGTGAGACATATTTATAACAAGTTGATACATTTTAAAAATCAATAGCTGTAAATTGTTTTTGTATTTTTGTACTTATATCCAAATCAAAATAAAAAAAGTCGCCAATATAATAATCTTAAAAATATCAATATTGATTTTTTTTCCCCCGCTCTTTGTGCTTTTTTCTTTTGAATGTGTTCATGCAGTCCACGTAACTGATTGCCCGGTGAAGCTATAAAAGCCATCTGCGGCCAACAGCAGTAGTCAGTTCGAAAAAAAAGTCCACGTAACTGGTGTTTATTAGAAAGTACTTATATGTGTATGTGAATATGCCTCCGTAGCTTAAAACATATGCTTAGTGTACGATATTTTGAAAATTTTATACATTTATCGCAACTAATGTGTTTTGTATTATTATTAATTGTTGGTAATTATGATATTTTTATTTCAAAATTATATGTGCGTTATCCGACGCTCTTACGGTTAAGGAAAACAGCGTGAGGAAACCTGCGTAGGCATTCAAAGGTTGTGCATGAAGTCGGCCAGTCCGCACTGGGCCTCGTAGACGACTAAGGCCTAAACACACTTACGGGTAGGCTCCCCCCGATAGGACGTTCAATGACCTGATGATGTTGGTAATTATTAATAATTGTAATAAATCACAGTTCCGCTACATATATAAAAACATAATTGTGGAAGTACCACCTACATGACTATAAATTTGGAGGTGTGATAAATCTTTAGAAAGGACATTGAGGTTGCAAAAATAGGAAAATTTGAACATACATACGTATATATATTTTTAAATAATAAAATAGTTTGTACCCGCGGGTCTACCCACGAAGAACTTGACTGTGTTTACCAATGCTGGCTGAGCAGCTTAGTCTCTGCAGTTTACATATACCGAAACCTAACCTGGATGATATTATTATTCGTATGTTCGGATGCACAATAAATAGTTAATTTAGATTATTGGCATAGTGCACCTTAAAACTCAATTTAGAAAAATATGGACACCCTTTATAAGCTTCTAGGCCCAAAACTTTGGTCCAATTTTAATAGTGTCCGACCGAAGGTCTATTTTCGCCGAAGCCGAAGCCGAAGCCGATTAATCGGCAATCGCCACAATCTTCGGCAGAAGCCGAAGCCGAAGGTTTATAAGCTCCTTAGTAATTTGTTCAATATTGACTACAAGCTACAATTAATGTTATAGATTATTTCAAAACTTCAATATTGACTGTCTCATATGGAAGTGGGTTCAAAGATGATAAAAAAAGTTTGTATTTATTCGTAAAAAATAATCATTTATTTATTAAGTTATTATAAATCAAATCAGACCAATCAATCAGTCTTGTTTACTCGACAAAGCCGAAACTAGACTAATAAATAAAATGAACAAACACCAATTTCTTAATAAATAATTAAATGTTGGTCAATTAAATGCACAGTTTAGTCTGTCGTCTGCACGTCTTTCGTAACAGTTCGTTCAATCCCGACGGTTGCTCGGATCTTCGGCGAAACCTTCGGCTTTCGGCCGGGTTTTGGCCGAAGCCGAAGTTTCGCCTTTGGCCGAAGGTGCCGAAGCCGAAGCCGAAGCCGAAGCTTCGGTCGGACACGAAATTTTAACAATACAATACAAACTTTCATCGAATTTTCATACATTTAAATGTTAGACAAAATCTATCCCAGTAACAAACAAAATGATTTAAAATAATTATTAAGAATATGTTTTAATAAAAATTCCTCAAAAACATCGATATCGATACTTTTTTTTCCGTCTCTTTGTGACAATTTCATTTCAATGTGTTCGTGAAGTTCGCTGTACGTTACGGTCGTTTACTGTAACTTAAATGGTGTGTGTGCTTAAAAGTGCCACACTGATATTGTTTTTGAAACTTGTGTGTTGTGTAAACGACACAAATTTTTTGTGCCTGTGTGCGTGAATTTTCTATGTGGTATTGGGTTTTCCCCCGCCCTACCTCAAAATGTGGCAGAATTATTTGTTCGTAACTTATAGCTGTTAACGGCTCCCGTCTTATTCCTCCGAGATTCCTTTGAGACTTTTCTAGACTGTCGACTTAGTATAATATTAAATAAGCGCTTTTAAATTGCTATATTTAACTAAAGTAGGCTGATACGGTAAATATGTGCGTCATCAAATTGGGAAACTGCATTATATAAATATTGACATAGCTTCACCGATATCAAGAAGAAATAAAAAAGGTTACAAAAGGTTAAGATTATTTTAATACTACAAAAGATTTAGTTATCCATTTTCTTTGTCGTCAAGTCAACCGAACTTATTTATGTAAAGTAGTGTCAATGCGATTTAAATTAAAGAAACAATTATGATTAAGGCCACTATGCGCAGTGTGCCTTTGAGATTATACTCGTAGAATATGACTAATCAAGCTTAACACTCAGCTGAAAAGTTTTTAGGGCTCATGATAAACCAGATCGCCAAACAAAATATCATTTTAATTACTAACTTTTAAAGTGTGATTGTAAACAAAAAACAACCTTTAAATAACTTAGGCTTATTTTTGCGATATCGGAACAAAATAATGGCAATATGCAAAAGTTATTTTTTTTATTTTAACAGGGTGGTTTACAGCTATAGTTACAAATAAACGTATAAAATAAAGGTAACAATAAAGAGCCAATAACAAACCCCACAGGTAATGTTGAAATAATCAAATAAGCAGTCAAATTAAACAATAAAAATATAGTTTGAATGCCTCAGCAATACACATATACATGTATACATATATAATATAACACATAATATACATATAATATTCAAATACTTCGCTAAAATCCAAATAAACCTATATACTCCAAAAAATACATACATACAACATCCAATAATATACTTAGACCATTATAACATATATACTTATCAATATTTCAAACAATGCGGTTAAAATTATAAATTTCGTATGACTCTGGGAAGAGGAAGAACCCTCGAAACTGCAGAACTGACCACTGACAGACTACTAGTGTGTAAGTCGATTACTTCAAGATTGTGTCTCTGCAGCTCAAAACAACCGAGGCTGAATCTAAGAAGAAAACTATTTTGACGGTACAAAGTACGAGAGAATGGCACGAAAGCTATTCCTTTGACGACAATGACGCGGCGGAACATCATAAATATTTTACAGATTAAGTCAGGGCTTTTATTGAAGATTGGCAATCTTCATTAATAAAAAATATCTGAAACAGACCCTACGCGTAAAAGTGGTTGCAGATGAAGCCGCTTCAACGCCTCAATATAAACTTGTGCGTGGCACTTTAACTTAAAGCCTAAAAATCTAACAAATCTCTTTGTATTCGTTCTAGTCTAGATAAAGTGTATGGCAAAGTGTGGATTCCATACTTGATAGCATATTCAAGGTGACTGCGAACGAAGGCACAATAAAGTACTTTAAGGTTTTCATATTTTAAAAGAATTAGATGTACGAAGCAAAAACCCTAAAGCAGAAGTAGCCCTTTTTTGCAACATAATCAATGTGACAATTATATGATAGACTGCTATCGAGAATAACACCAGATCCTAATGACTTCGTACGCGGGAGTGTCTGCCCAGCAATATATAATCAAATTGGACGCGGTCCTTCTTACGAGAAAAAGTCATAACCGTGCATTTTGGAATGCTTAGAACAAGATATTAATCCTGCAATACTCAACTAGCCTAAGAAGGTCCTCATGCAGCAGCTGAGCATCAAAAACAAACTCTCAATAGATTTATACAATTTTAAATCATCAGCAAACATTGGTAATTGAGAGTGACAGAAACAACTACCGATATCATTAATGAAAGCCGCAAACACAAAGGGCCTAATAACGAACCCTGGGGTACTCCTGAAGGTATCGATGTCCAAGAGGATATAAGTTATGACAGACGCGTGAGCAGAAGAAAATATAAAGTTATTCACTACCGACAGCATACTATAAATAAATTGATCATTTCACTTCATCCTTTAAGATTTATCGGTTGTGTGCATCGTGAGAAATAGATGTCTTGTTTACCAACAATGTTTAACATAAACCTATCAAACCGACCGGGTCGGCACCAAGC
The DNA here is from genome assembly GCA_019425675.1 of Leucinodes orbonalis. Classification (NCBI taxonomy): domain Eukaryota; kingdom Metazoa; phylum Arthropoda; class Insecta; order Lepidoptera; family Crambidae; genus Leucinodes; species Leucinodes orbonalis. The sequence continues at coordinate 148,660 of PQWD01004244.1, forward strand.
CGTTTGTAATGGCGTCTTTTAGAACTTTCTAGATCTTTCGCGTGTAGGGCTGTCAACGTTTTTACAAACTTAGCATACAAAAATAAGCATTTGTTTTTTTTAATTACCAAAATAGATTTAAATGACAGGGCAAGCATTATTATTATTAAACGGTGGATATTCTTTCGAGTGCGAGAGAGAGAGATAGCCCGTTGTGAATCTGAAGACTTGTTTGTGAGTCTTGCAAAGCGCGATGTATTAGTCTCCCATCTCCCTTTATAATGTCAGTCTCTACGAAAAACCTTTGTCCAGATATCATAGCTATACAGCTATAACTACTTTTAATCATAAAAACTTCATTATTTTTTTTTAGGTTTTTGTACGATTCCGCAACGCAAAGACGAGTCTTTGAGCAATGTGTCCTGCCCGTACGCAGCTTAGACATGGACACAAACTGCTTGATTGGTTCACAAGTTCAAAGTCACTCAACGCGCAATGAGCAGCTTTATGTGAGCTGTATGCGAAGTGAGTGGGCTGGTCACGTATGTCACAGAACCGATGGCCATTGAAGCAGGCGAGTTCTGGAGTGGAGACCGCGTCTTAGCAAGCGTAGTGCCGACGACTTGCGAAAGGTCGCTGGTGGATGCTGGATCAGGAAAGCGAAGAACCGGGCTATCGGACGCTAAATGGGGGAGACCTATGACCAGCAGAGAATTGCGATAGGTTGAAGAGAGAGAAGTTTCCATAGCTTAAAAGGTACTTAAAATAGCGAAACCCATATTATAAGATCACTTAGTCTTCTTGTCCGCCAGTGAGTCTGTCCGTCTGTCACTCATTCACCTTTTTGCAATTCTCATTTGTATCGGTAAGATGATACAATTAAGACTGATCATCTTTGCGTGGTCATTTATATTCTTCAATTATAAACTTGAGTTATATATAATCGCACTCTTTAAAAGGATCACGAGTTTCACCCTGAACAGAATACAACTTCATGTAGAGACCATTTATTTTCAAAATCATAATAATGAACCTGATGATAAGATAATGATTCTAGCAGTATTATTTCCACCTGGCAACCCTGAGCGTCTCCATAATTCATGAGTACGCGTATAGTGTGACGTACTGCGCATTTACATACATCTCGGCACTTGGCCGGGCCCATTGGACGCATCTGTTGCTGTAATACATTTTTTATCATATGCTCGTGTGCTGAAAATTGATTTTTCTATAAGCATTATGTATTTCTCTTCTATGTAAAATATCTGTAAAGTGATCGTAGTGCAAGATATCCGTCAGTAAAATTGGAGAGCGAATTACTTCTGTGTTTTGGGATAGGGGCACGGTACAAATGAAATTACTGGGTAAAATAGACCAATAATTGGTCGCCTCGTTTGTCGAGTGCAGTGCAGTGACGACGAAAATGAATAATTATAATCATTAGTTATTGGCTTCACGCAACACTGGATCAGTAATAGGTAGAAGTATCACTTACCATCAAGTGAGGACTTTTCATTCTTTCACTTGATAATAGTAAAACATTATAGATCCTCTTTGGGGAAGAGATTTATTTAGTATACAAATACAAATATTTTATTTCAGTAACTTAATCTAAGTAACAAATTCCTTGTGGGAACTTCCCTTTAGGCGATTAAGGTTACAATGATGATAAGATTGTAGGTTAAGATGGGGGAATTTACAAGCAGCGTCTTTACTCCTTTATTAGCCACAAGTTAGCACCTATATCATGATTAAGATCATTTTAGTAGGTAGCTATTATTATTACGTGTCAGTTGCAACTTCTTAGCTGTCTTCTTCGTTTTTCATGTAAACGTAAAATAAGGACCTAACAAAGTAGACCTAAGGGTTACTTTATTACCTGCCTAACCTAACAAAGTAAATCAATAGAATATAAGTGATTGCTTCATGCGGGCTACTTTTAAATGTACCTACGTTTGTTTGTTGTTTGTCGTATGTACCAATAAGAGTTTTGTTTACAAACTGTATAAGGAAAAGCAAGTCCTTATCTATGGACGTCAACTGTGACAGAGACACAAGCAAGAACGGTTCGGGCTCCATTTAGGTCGGTTTGTATCCAAAGACTTATATATATTTAAAAGTCTTTGTTTGTATTACACTTAACCAATCGACTGATTTGTTTTGTTCAGATGTCAGTTACTATACCAAAAGATTGAAATTCTAGAAGACTACTTTTCTAGGCGACTAGCAAAATAAGCAGACAGGTTACTTAAAAGAATGGTTTCTTTTTTGAATTTTTGAATCTCTACACACACGATATTTAAAATAGCTAGATGATCTGATACTATGAAACAGTATTGGTTATAACGTAATAGTTTCTATGGTTATGTTTCTACATGATGAAATTGGGTCCTTAGTACCTACCTACTACCTCTGTTAAATATAATAATATAATATATATTTATTTCAGACAAAGTCCATATGAAAAAATATGGAGCAGCACCAGCTGTTTATTTGTTTATTTAATTTTAAAAATGATTTGAATTTGATGCCTGTACGAATTAATGATCATGTTTTCTATTTCTGACAACCTTGTCACCATTTTTTTGAGTAGACAATTACCAAGCTATCATAAATGTCTCAGAGGTCAAAAATAAGACCCTAATACAAGAGGGATTAGAACGGCTTCTGTAATTCTAAGTCAGACAAGCAATGGATGACGAATGTACAATATTATGAGCGAATCGACTAATCCGCGGACTAGTCGGTTGGTCCATTCGTCTGGCGAGGTTATTGCACTGCATGACTCATTCGCTACGTAGGGTTGTCGATTGTTTTGCCACTTAAGACATATTTCACCAATGATATAAAAAGTATAGATTCGTGATATGCTCACAAAACAACCGAAAAAGTGTTCCGAATGCAGCGACAGCACACATATTTAAAATGAGCGTACATTCACCTAAACAAAGAGCCTACAACTGTATTCTCTTTGGCGGTTCGTTTTTGAGGCACGGGTGGCGTATCTACCTTTATATATACAGAATATCATTGTATTTCACACGTATGTGTCATGTCATCATCATTACAGCCTAGCAGACCCTATTTGTATAACGTAAGTTTAAGTCATATTCTATTTCGAGCTGTAGCCACTGGCTGCTGGTTTTCATTATGGTGCCATTAAAAATAAGTAAGTCAATTTTTTTTCAAAAAAACTGATTCACTGAAAAACTGTTTTAAAGAAACTGGTGGCATGGTCTGAGCATTGACTTCAAATCGCTACTTGATCCGGGGGCCGTGACGGAGAACGCATAGTGAAAGTATTTTTTTCCACTTTGGTAAGGAAATTGTCTGAAAAGAAATATGATTCCGTAGTTTGGAGGGTACGTTAAGCCAAAGGTACCGGTTACCAATATGACGGTCGCTATTTATAACCACTTCAGAGGCCGAAAGGCGGTTTAGGAATCTCGACACCAGGTTCAATCTGGTTTTTCACCAATATATTCACATAAAAAATATGGATATCAAATTTTCTTTACAACTATTTATTCTTTTAATTATTTCTAATTAGAAGTAAAAGATTAAAGTTAAAGATGACAACCCTATGTACGCAAGTTCTAGTTACATCGATTCACAGCTACGCATGGCTATGGCGCCTGGACGACACTTTAACGCTTTCCATAACTTAGAAAGATTAAAAAAGCTCAATTTTGAATTTACTACATCCATGTTTTTCTCGCTAAACATTCGAGTGACCAAAAGGTAGCCTTATTTTAGTCCAGTCATAAAGTCCATTGAGCATTTTTATTCGGCAATTGTCGTGACCAAATGGCGTGTTAAGCGTTCGGTGTTTTACAAATACTCAATTAATGTTAAAAAGCAAATAGAAGGCGAACTAAAACAATTTAGCGTTAACCAAAATAGAGCTACCCTTCGTAAAAAGTATTCATTCCTTCTCTAGGGGATCTTTGTAAATTTGTTGTTTAATGGAACAAAAAAGGTATCAATTCGAAATGGGTATGTAACTGAAAACTTGTCACCAGTTTTGTTGTAGATGGTATCATAGTTTTGGATATTGAAAAAAGCAATAAATTCGTGATCATTTGTGTGCGTGTTTATGTTTTAATTACCATACAATTATACGAAAATATTCACGCATAATTTATAATTCAATAACGCAAACACTGTTTTAACCCTGTGACTGCCATCAAACCAGACACAATAAAAAAATATTTGTCAGTCACCGGTGACTGACAGAAATGGCAATCAATGTGTTCATCTAGGTAACTCTTACAATAACACCCTTTACTAACGAACTTTGTTAATCATTAAAGGTTGAATTTCTTGATTGCTGTTCGACAGGATGTAGGTACATAGAAACCGTGAGCAGGTTTGTTTGGATTGGCTCCAAAACGACGATTTTGAGTCCATTCATAACTCTTAATATTACGCACATTAATAGTAATGAATGGACTCAAAATCAAGAGTGAGAAGAAAACAATAATTTCTCGATACCCTATCGAGTAATTATTGTTTTCTTCTCACTCTAGATTCGAGATCTAAAATACGCTTTTCATTTTTTATTTATGAGGCAAAATGTTTGAATATCACCACTTTAAGATTTTTCATTTAATCTGGGGATGTTAAAATATTTTGGTATTATTCAAAGTTACCGATGAACCGAAGACTTGCGAAAGGTCGCTAGTGGAGGCTGGATGAGATAAGCGGAGGACCGGGATATCTGACGCAAAATGGGGGAGACCTATGTCCAGCAGTGGACTGCAATAGGTTGAATAGAAATTCAAAGTTTATGCGGTAATACATAAGTACGATATTTTCTTATAAAAGAGAAAGAAAAAGTACTTTGTATATTATGATTTGATATTTTCATGGATTAAAACAAACAAACTTTCCGACACTTCTTTATACACGTACTGTGTATTCATAGAAGTGACCCATAGGAGGGTTGAGGATAAACTTCAAACATGGCGGGAAACCATCACGCATGCGTACGGGAAACAGCTGGGTCAGCCATGTTTGAATGTTGTATTTTCTGTCAGAAGGATTTTTTTCCTTCATATTTACGAAATGATCAATAAATGTCAAATTTAATTTATTTAACTACTTTTGTGTCTATGCGTTGTACCAAATATGGCGGTATGGCAGTTAGAACTTAATCTCAAGGTTACTCTACCTTAACATCTATCACAGTGAACTGTCAAAATTACTATACATTTACTACACATTTGTGTGACGATTCTACGAAATATTCGTACCTACTGTAATATATTATCTAAGGAAGAATTCCTTACAAACAAATTGTTTATAGATATTTTTTAGAAACTTCATAATTATATAGCAATTGGTGTAATACTTTTGTATGAATACTGATAGTTCCTCATAGAAGACATTGTTTCTCTTAAACATCATCATCAGCCTATAGCGTTTCTTCACAGCATTGCTATGGGCTTCTCTTAAACAAACAAGTATTAATTCGCAAATGGTAAAAGTAATGTTAAACTAGAACAAGCTATTGAAATAGTTCTTAAACTGAACTTATTGAAGTAATGGCGTGTGAAAGTAACATTGTTTGCCCAATTTATGGGCACGAAAAATTATTCTATTTTGTTTTGAAAGTCGTAAAATACTTATCAGGCGCTTCATACGGTCGTAAAACATGGTCACGCAAGGTAAATGTAGTACAGGCAATACGAATAAGTATGATGTTATTATATAAAATTTAATTTAACGCACTATTAAAAGAAATACGTGTATATATGGTGTGTACCTGTGATTAACGTTTTAGAGGAGCATACAATTATGTCAACAAAAAATGCCTTAATTTTGTATACTAAACTAAAGCGAACAATTGTATGAAAATCGTGTAAGTAAGTTAAGAACTTGGAAATTACTAGTCAAGAAAATCAGACAGCCTAGGTAGTTCAAACTCGTAGTTGATCCTAAAATGCTTTTATAAATGACAACTACTCACGGTTGGTTGCTATGAATTCGTTGGATCTGCTTTCTTCATGGCCTGACTTCTCTTCTCAGCAAATTCAGCACTCAGTCTGTGCGCCTTCAAGTGTTTGGTTTCGACATGGTACCACTATCACTAACCGAAGATCTGAACACTTAAATTGACGATATCGACTTATGAAAATAAACACTATAGCCTAACACTTAAAGCTTACGAAACATTCGTTGTAACACTAATCCTGGACACGGATATATCACAAAACGTTCCTTATAGCAATGCTTTCTTATCTAGAACACAAGTAAATTAATAAATAGCAGCTATTGATCAAAAGTATCACTTGTACCGTGCAGTGTCCCGACGCTATTCTGTATGATAAACGCGTACATCAAACAATTACACACTATTATTGATTCGTTAATGGCTAAAGACGGATTTCGATTACTTTCTCTTTGATATTTTACAGTTTATTTGAGGAGAAATTGTTATGTATATACAGGTAGCGGACTGAAGTTAGTACGCATAGCTCGGGGTTGGAATGAAGTTGGTTCCAATTGTGCGCATGCGTGGAGGGTGTTTCGCAAGGGCGACGTGTTCATTGTTGCCGCACCAGACATGTGCCGGTAAAAAAACTGAATAAAACTAACAAAAAGGTCAATCGGTCGTATCGTAGGGCAATAGAGTTGGTATTTGTCTGTTGATTGAATTCAAAAAACGAGAGGGTTATAATCCTTGGGGTTATTGTGTTATACGCGGTGTAGGTTAATAAAGCTTTGTATGGAATTGAAAATAGTCATGTTATGTTGGTTGTGTGTTACGATAACAATCATTTTATCTTAAAATTATGGTACAAAATTTTAAATGAAGTAAATAATTGTTTTTGTCACTTAATAATAAAACATGTGATAGGTACCACAACATACCTAGGTAGTATAATCAGCCTAGTTAACTAATTATTATTTACTCATAGGTACAAACTACTTTTACAACGCTTTTCTCCAGGCCTGGAGCTTCTAGCGAGTTTTTGTAGGTCACCAGAGCATTTTACTGTATCGGCAGTAGCCCAGTTCGAAGATGTCAGAATGTGTCGACATTCTTGGCGTCGACATATCGAGTGACGTCCAGTTCCGCGGTCATTTGGAAGAAAAGGCTATGGCATCTATGAAGCTCGGTGTGCTCAACAGATCGCGGCGGTATTTCATGTCGAGTCATCGCCTGCAACTTTATAAAGCGCAAGTTCGGCCTCACATGGAATACTGCTCCCATCTTTGGGCGGGAGCGCCGCAATAGCAACTTCTTCCTCTTGACCGCATCCAAAAGAGAGCGGCTCGAATCGTCGACGACTCAGATCTTACTGACCAGCTGGACCCTTTGAGTTTGCGCAGAGATGTGGCATCTCTTTGCATTCTCTACCGCCTGTATCACGGGGAGTGCTCAGATGAGCTGTTCGGGCTTATTCCTGCAGCTGAGTTCCACCACCGTACATCTCGGAGGAACTCCAAATTTCATCGTCACCACCTGGATGATTGGAGGTTTCCACAGTTTAATTCTGCCGTCATTTACTGCCATGTACAACAAAACTGTGGAATGAACTTCCTCTGGAAACATTTCCGGAGCGATACGACCTGGCGTCCTTCAAAAAAAGAGCGTACACACTTTTAAAGGGCCGGCAACGGATTTTGTGGGACCTGATGTCTTGTAAATGTTCATGGGCGGCGGTGTCACTTACCATCAGGTGAACCGTAGGCTCGTTTGCCTCCTGTTCGATAAAAAAAAATGCGGTAAGCTTTAGGAGCTGTCAATGAAGGGCTATTGCACATTGAACAAGTCCCTTGGATGATAGGATAGTGCATGCATGGGTTTTACGTTATTAAAATAAATACGTACTATAAAGGATACTCAAGATAAAGGAGTTGAGCTTGGACCGTTTATTATAAATTGAGATATTTTAGTTATGGAAACTATATGAACAAATAACAAAATAGCGCAAGCGTTTGACGGGTGTTCGTAGGTCGATACAGCAACATTCTTAATCAGCCTGCCACGCAAGTGTGTTTAGCTTTAGAAATAGAGGATCGAGGGCTAAAGGGAAGCTTATTGCACACTGCACAAGTCCCTTGGATAATAGGGTAGTTCATGGGTTTAAAGGCACCCCGTGTCCAGTTCCTAACTCAAGAGGAAAGGAGAGTCAAAATCTGTCACATGACCTAGAGCACTGAAATCGCGTGTTTCTGTTTAGTCGGTAGAAATGTCACAATTGCTCCGCTCCCGCCAAAGTCGGCAATCTTCTATGCAGGATTCTTCATTAATAGAATCATTTTAATTTCCGCCCGAAAGAGCAACAATATCGACTCAGGAGACTTCTAAATCCGTCAATCTTCACCCATAAAAAGGCGAAGTTGACTTCTGCCTCGAAAGACGGAGAATGACTCTCATAAATAACAGAAGATAATTATGTCTAATGTGGTAGAAGTTGGAACTTGCCCCAGATCAAGATTTACACTTATCTAGTCTTTGATATGGGACAGTATGCTAAAAAGCCTTAACTAGCAAAACGTATACAAAACAAAATCTACTTAGGAAAATCCCGCATCCCCTTTGTAAGAGAACGGTATTTTCGTAATAAAACGAAAAGACCCATGAGTGAGTCATAACATAATATAATCCTGCAATTGTGAAAATCAATAGGAGCCATCCCAGTGCACTTGTGTGCATTGCTCTTATAGGATTGAACGTGTACCGACAGCAAATTAAATAAAATAGATTTTCATTTTTTGTACTTATTTTTAATGAAATTTATATGATGCCGTGTGGTAACAGAAGATTAAACTACAAGGAAATATGACGCTCTCTTTTCTAACACTTATCCTTTTATGCATTGCCTAACATACCTTCTACGATAAATACGTATTAAAAAGAAAAAGGTCTATAATTATGTGTGTTGTTTAAACCCTTTTTTAATATGACGCCTAGTTCATGTATAAGGGTATTTGTTATATAATTTATTCAAAAGTAATTATATTAATACTCGAATTCGAATTTATTCCATAGATAGCTAACTGTATTTGGATTAAAATAATACAGAACAAATGTTATAATCACAATTAAAGATATGATATTCGCTCCGCATCACCAATCCCAAACCTTCGTCTTATAAAGATAAACCGACGACACTCAAATCGGGGGTCAATGCTCTAAGTGTTATCATTATTATCTCATTAGCTATCCCAAACTATCATAATTAATATCGTTATCTGATATCATATAGTCGGGTCATTTTCAATTGGTCATTATCTCCGTCCATAATTGCGTATAATATCGTTATCTAGTTTCTGCCGACGTTACCATAAGAGCCACCCCATAACTCCACCCCGAAGCCCCCATTCCTCACTTGTCAGTGAGTGTTTCAACAATCGGTCCGAAATAAGGGTCCGTTACGCACGCTAAACGGGCACATGGCATATCGTTAGGTTGGTAACATTAATTTGAATAAAAACCGGGATTCTAATCCACAGGTTTTTTGAATAAGCTGTCTTGTTAAAGTTGTTCCCGTCATGATTTTTCAAAAGCAAATGGTCGATGCATTGTTTTTTTTAGAATCGAATAATTTATTTATATTATTGTGGTACATAACAAACATGACAGGTTTATTTGAGCAGGGGGGTAACCACAATCTCTTAAAACAGTATTTTTATAATGATACGTCAGCATTTTTGTACCAGAAAAGACGAAGTAATATTATTGTAACACTGTTTTAAGAGATGGCGGTAACCCTCCAGATCACACAATAAGCTTAATAGACATCGTGGATGTCAGTTTCTTTCTTTCTGTAAACTGCAGTGGATCATTCGTTGGTTCATCGAGGTATACTATTCCATCCTTTTGCAGTTCAACACTTGAGGGAAATGGATGGAGCATTGGGCTCGCGTGGTGGATTTTGGCCATTATTTTCCGTAGCTATAGGTACTATGCGGGAAGGCTGTGGTATCAACACAAAATAAATTAGCTACTGCCTCGTTGCCATGCCTTTTCTTACTATCGCAGTCCACTACTGGACACAGGTCTCCCCCATTTTGCGCCAGATGTCCCGGTCCTCCGCCTTTCTCATTCAGCTTGCACCAGCAACCTTTCGCAAGTCATCGGTCCATCGGGCCGGAGAGCCTTTCCATGCCTTTTGATAATTCAAGTACAAGTGCGAGTCCGACTCGCGCTTGTCCAATTTTTTTTTCTCATCAAAATCATTGCACCAGCATCTTCTCGTATCATTACTTTGCAAGAAAATATAAACACAATACATACGACTTCAAAGAACCTTAACTGATAACTTGAAAACAACTTGGCCAAACAAGGCGGAGTGCCGCAATCAATCCTCGGTTTTTGCTAACCCTCCTGACTTGCAGAAACGCAAGCTTGTATTCAGTGTAAGGGAAATTATTTTTGTTGAAAACGACAGCTTTGAGAAAAAACAGACTGAGATTACGAAGCGCAATTGAAAGTGGCTGAGGACTTTTAAGATAACAACACTTAGGTGTCTTATCATCAACATAAAAAAGGCTATAACGTCCATTGTAAGAACGGACAGGCCATGTGTAGGTGAACGAGTAGAAGAATAACCTGAGCCAGAATACCGATAATTTAAAAATGCGCCAGGATTGTTATTATGTCTCTATAGTAAAATTTTGCACTCATTCGTTCTGTTTGAGTGTAGGATTTCATTGGAAATACTAAGACTAATTCATTCTACTCTATACCATTTAAAACCATTAATATTAAAGTTGTACCGGAATACCAAATTTCCAGTTGGATTGAACAGCTTCGTAGTGTTGTTGTTAATGTCAAGTAAATGAGTCGAATTGAAACTCTAATGGGAAGTAATATCATCAAACAGCGATATTCGGTACTCAGAAGAAGTAAGAGGGAGGATTTTTCCAACCTGTTTAGAACATTGAACTTGACTAAGTTGGCAAAATTAGGATAAATAGGTACTAGTACCATCCTAAAATAGTAGCCGAGACTAAATGTTTCACTTTCCGAAGAACGGAGGGAATTGGTTTAATATTTTTCGATCACCAATCCGATGTCTGAGCATTGCGTTAGGTACTGAACTTTCGTAATACTTGACCGAACGTACTAGCCGTTACGACATATCGAAATATAACTAACTAAGACTATTTTCATTTATTCTTTCCTTAAAACAAATAATGCCTTGACTATAATATTTATATTGTACCTACCTATCTCTCTCTAGAAATATTGACAAACTTAACGGACAAATATTGCTACTTCAATTCATAATTACCTTGTCCTCCGCTTCCTCTGCTCTTCCTTCTGCTTCGAGGACTCGTTGCTCTAGCTCCGAGAGCTGAAACAAAGGAAAAATATATTAAAATTATAGATAGAACTTCCCAAGTTCAACGGTACAAGTAGCGCCATCTCTTGGCATTGCAATGTAACAAGACGCATGACCCCAATTCTTCTACATGAACCACTAAGCGTGCTTCCATGCTCTCGTAGTTCCACAACCACCCGATAGATGGCGTTGTCACACCGCGCATACTTTATTGAACCACGTGGTTGCAGGGGTACGCCTTTAGAGCTATATGTGTGCAGGGCTATTTATCAGAGGCTGTAGCCTGTAGAAAAGGTATTATTGTTATGTAAGAGAGAGTATTCGTGCGGTTTCTGAGGCGCGGGGAGGCGAATCGGTTCGTGAAAGGGTGTATGCCGTTCGCTACTTGCAAATGTTATGGCGGTGATATACGCGTGTGAGAACAGGCCTTAGATTGTATTGAAGCTTTATTTCTGTGAGGCGACCGGGTTTATATGCGTATTTTTACGCCCGTTATGAGTTGTAACACAGCTTTAAGCGTGTATTTTTTCTATCCTCTAAGGTAATAGAGATGCGCAAGTATTCCATGACAAATAGTCAAACTATAAACGTTAGATGTCGTGTCTTAGCTCAAAATTGTACTGTTTTTTTTTTATTTATGAGCCGAATAAGTTTTTCAAAGTTTAATGATGAACAATCACGAGATAATAAAGAAAATCTACTTATGCAATAAAATAGCTAATCTTTAATGCAACAAAACATCAAAATAAATTATTGCAAACATATTTTAATGTGCATTGGAAGAATCATAAAGCAAGGCGAGTAGATATCTACTATGTCACTGTCACATATAAAATACGGCGGCCTTCTTGTAGATGCAAACTAGGTCAAACAAGATATACTTCAAAAGCTATTATGTTTCATCACAGTAGCTCTACAGTCCACTACAGGACTACGACACCCTTAACAAAACAGACATACAGATTAAGTTTTTGCATTAAATAAATAAATATCTACTGACATTCACACAGCGCCATCTATCCCCAAGTTAAGCGTGAAGCCTGTATTATGGGTACTAAACAACGGATAAATATATTTTAATACATTTTTTTTCGTAAATACATACATATCATACATAGAACCACCCAGACCATTACAAACAGATAAGTTCATGCACACAAATGTTTGTACTGCCCGGGATTGAACCGGAACCCTTGGTGTTGCAGCCGACCTCTTAACCGCAATACCAAATGGGGTCATTGGCAGATTGCTAGAATTTGTTTCGATAGAATGCACCGATGATAAAGCGGGAGCTTGGCTGTAGTTAAAAAGGTTAAAGAAGGTCTAATGTTCAAGTTAGTTTTAAATATTTTATGAAAACCCTATCTTATTGAAATTTAAATCACAATTATATATAGCTCCATCAACTTGAATCGCAGTGGCAAAAGAATCAAATACCAATGGGTTGGGAAAATCATTATTTTCTAGATTGCCCGAATCGGGTCCTACTTACCGCCACTACATATTTTATCTCGTACTCTGGTTAAAATAAATTGATTAATTTACGTGAAACAAAGGATTGCCAATAACACAACTTTTTTCAATTAAATTGAAAAAAGTGTCTTTGTGCATTATATGGAGAGCAAGAAATCTGTATCAGTTGTTCAATGTCACATTCATGTATGGCGTAAATAATTTGAATTGGAACCAGATGATGTAAAAAGTATGGATTCGTGATATGCTCAAATCGAAAAAAGTGTTCCGAATGCAGTGACAGCACACATCTTCGAATTCGAACACATTTACCTAAACAAAACTGTACAAACTTATCTCCTCGGCGGTTCGTTTTTGATGCACGATGGCGTATCTACCTTTATATATACAGAATATCATTGATTGGAACGTGCTAATAAACTTGCCGCTGCCAATCAAAACCGCGACCCTATAACTACCACGCGACCATCATATTTTAATATAACTCATTAATGTAACATCAATTAAACTTGATCGAATAAAGCATATTCCAATTGATGAACCTGCAAAGAAACCTGACTGTTTCTAAGCCGATTTACCACTTCTGACGGCGTTCTTATAATTATTATCAGAAATTACCCAGGAACCTCTTTAGGTGAAGGTAATACGTAATCAAAGGAATTGATGTCATACATCGTTTTATACGGATCCTTATCCCGTCAAAGATATTCCGGGAAACTTTGGAATTTCACAGCCGTCTAATTTCAAAGGAAACACCGTGTGGAATGTCGAGATTTTCTTTTTGTATCACCATCCTTGGAAGGAATATTAGTGCGCTCCTTTATGGCACCTTTGTATTTTTAAATGATAAGAAATTTAACTATTTATCATAATGATATTGTAATGAAACCGTTAAATACTACAAACTTTAAAAAAAGTTAATACTCATTCTGTTTCCATAGCGAACAAAGAAGTAGATACATTAAAATAAACATTTATAACAGAAATAACCTTATAAAAAGTTGAAATATATTGACAAAAACAATTTATCCTGCGGCACATACGTTTGTAGTTTGTATTGGTACCTATATGTGCGTGTGAAAGATATAAAGAAAGAGAGAGAAATGGTAGTGTATGGTGTGTATGTGAGTTCGTTCCTACTAAGAATTCATTCCTTTTTCTGTACAAAATAATTAATAATTCTATTGTTAAAACATAAAGCAAAGTACAGTCTCTTTTTAGATTTAAGTAAAAAATATGATCGGTCTCGAGACAACTGTTATAAACATTAAATGCCTTCCTTCTTGGGAGGAAATTAAATAACTGGACTTTAACTGTAATGTCATAAGTAAAGAACTTATAATATATATATATATATCCTACTTAAGTATAAGCCAAAGTTACTACACACCATCTGCCTGTTTTTTTACGTCGTCATCATTAAAAAATAATCTGAATCTAACGCGCTTTAAGTGGAACGCACCGCCAAACGGTGAATCTTCCGGAATCCCCGTGATCCCTGGGAGGCTGCAATGACCTCTGATCCTCGGCTAAAAATGCAAATTTCCTTTCAGTTAAAGGGATATTGTGATTACGGTGAGAATTCAACCGGTTATGAGCAATTTGTAACATAGCAGTGTTCTGCTGAATACTTAATTACAACTCGGATGCGGTCGCGTATTATCAAAAAATATTTACATATAAGATTTATTTGATTTTCTACTTATATGTTAAATGTATCGAAAAAGTTTTATCTCACCAAAAACATTCTGTAAAAAATCTAGCAAAGTCTCGATGGAGCTGCTTGATTATCTCTAAAAAGTAATGAAATCAAGACAAAGGCGTGCCAAGTCTAAGGTTCCTTACTGCAATTAATTAATTATTATAGTTGATGTTGTGGGACTTGGCCGTTGAAGAGTACACAAGGATACAAAATGACACCATTGCACCAATCTGTCGCCAGAACCGCTACCCATTGACGGTACAAATTTGCCACTTGGAAAACGGTGATTCAATAGCCCATCGATTGTAGGCTTCATAAAGCCACTAACGTATAAAGAATGTTCAACGGCCAAGTCACACAACATTAACCATAATAATTAATTAATTGCAGTAAGGAACCTTAGACTTGGCACGCCTTTGTCTTGATTTCATTACTTTTTAGAGATAATCAAGCAGCTCCATCGAGACTTGGCTAGATTTTTTACAGAATGTTTTTGGTGGGATTTTACTTCTTTTTGTAGAAACTTGAAAGGAATATTAGACGACCCATTGGGTGTAATGGTTGAAACGTCGGCTACTACACCAAGGGTTCCGGTTCGATCCCCGGCAGTACATACAAATATTTGTGTGCACCAACATGTCTGTTTGTATTAGTCTAGCGCGCTCGACTTGGCGGGGGCACTACCGTGCCCCCCGATTTTTGACATCGGATGAAGCGGCCACCATGTTAAATATATATTGTTTAAAGGCGGTATGTCAATCTCTTATAGTTTGGCTGGGCTCTTTTGTTATCTAAGCAGGGTCACCAGTACTCCAGATCTTCGATTATCCAAGTTATTATAGTTTTCCCTTTATGTAACCATTAAACCCTGACTCTGTACCAAATTTCAGCTCTGTGAGTTAATGGGAAGTACTAGTTCTATTTTGATGATTTTGTTATCTAAGCAGGGTCACCAGGTACTCCAGATCTTCGATTTTCGAAGTTTTCATAGTTTTCCCTTTATGTAGCCATTAAACCCTAACTCTGTACCGAATTTCAGCTTTCTGAGTTAATGGGAAGTACTAGTTCTATTTTGATGATCATGAGTGAGTGAGTGAGTGTCTGTCGAAAATGCGAAACTTTGCTTTCGCTTAACGTCGGAACTAAATGACCTACAGACTTGAAATTTTGGATTTAAAGTAAGTTATTATATCTTACTAGATGACGAAAATTTCAGCGCTCTGGTATTATCCAAAGGTTCTCAAATCGGGGCCTGAAAATGCGGCGAAATGGATCCTGTGAAGGATGGTACGGCAGTGTTTGCGTCGCGCTCGACTTGGCGGGGGCACTGCCGTGCCCCCAGATGAATGTTTTACATATTAATGTAATTGTTATCTGTAGTATTTGTATGCAGTTATAACTTCATATATGTACCTATCCTTTAATTTATTTTTAAGTAGACACTTCCCTACTTATCGTACTTTCTTTCCTTACGTTTCGGCCTGCTGGAAGAATTTTATCATGAAATAAGCTGTGCCTTTTTATTATATTTCTCATATGTATTGTTTCTGTCATGTTTGTGTGTGCATAATATTATAAATAGGATTTACAACACCGAACGGAGACTCTTGTACTTTATCTTGTTATGTTGACGATGGTAATGTCCACACTCCATAAACATAATTAACGCCTATCTTGAGTAGATACTACGGAAAATATCATATTATGATACAAATGAAAAATGCTGCCTGTTTCCGTACCCTTAGGAAGAGTAATAACAATACAATAAATTGCATGTCATTGTTAAAGGTTTAATATGGCGGAACTTATCAAATAATTAACCTATCCTATCCTATCCTATTCAACCTATCGCAGTCCACTGCTGGACATAGGTCTCCCCCATTTCGCGCCAGATATCCCGGTCCTCCGCTTTCCTCATCCAGCCTCCACCAGCGACCTTTCGCAAGTCGTCGGTCCATCGGGCCGGAGGGCGTCCTACGCTACGCTAATTAATATTATTAATTAATTAATATCTATGTCTATCGTATTATGCAAATAAATTATTTGATTTGATTGACAATACTATTTTACCAAAGAGTGCGTTGTCAACCTTAGAAAAGGAGGAAGGGAGAGGAATATGGTGAGAGGAAAGGGAAAATTTTGGGCCTTAGGTAACCTTACTTTATGGATGCAACAAATTGTTTACGCAGGTATTCTGTAAAGCCGACGTTTCAGCCCAGTCGGTACTATTCGTATGCTGGGCCACACTAACGGGTAATGCCATTAGTAATCGCGACAATGGGCGTGAATTTCACGTGTAAAAATTTGACAGTTTTAGCGTTTTAAAATTATGGAAATAATTATCGTGCTAATGGGCGATAGACGTTAGCCGTTAGTATGGTCCCAGCAGTAGCGAAACATGGATCTTCCACAGTAAAAATAGTAATAATGGACTTTGCATACAATAATATTTGGGTTAATATAATGAATAGCAAATTAAATAAACAAGCGCAAATGATCATAATAGCAAATAAGATTTATTCAATCATACCGACCTATGCTGATTGAAAATTGGAAAACGCTAGTTATCATTTCAATTTGTATGTAATTACATCAATTGTTCATTCAATTAATTGTATTAAATTGGTAACTTATTATGGCATTCATTAGCATACCACTGTCATGTATGGGTAATTATGTTTTCATAAATGCCGTTTATTTTTAATTGTTACAGTTCATTTTAAATTACCAACAATATTAAATTTGTAATACTTCACTATATGAACTCATCATCATCATCATTTTTCATATGTCCACTGTTGATTCCAATAATAATTTCACGTTGACCAAATCCTAGCAGTCGATATCTCTCGACTACTAACTTAACCAGGTAATCAATCCATTTTGCTTTTTTCATAGTTTGAAATCGCCAACTGCTACTATAAGTATGTGTACACATTTTGCTCCGTGAAGCTATGATGGTCTTTTGCGGCCAACAGCGAGTAATCGAATCGAAGGAAAGAAAGCTTTGTGTCTGATTTATTTATTTAAATTTGACTCGCAAACAGATAACTGTTGGGAAAAAATACCAATACATCTATGAAAGTTAATTTCGTTTTTCTATAAAGTTACTAACTTATAGTTAAGTACAGAGAGAGTCTGTAGTATTCTGTGAGATGCATCAATATATTTTCCAACAGTTTCAGTTTGTAAGACTAATTTAAATAAATAAATCTTAGAATCACAGTCAGAGTACAAATTCTGTACTCAACTATAAGTACAGAGTCTGTACTTAACTATATGTTATTTACTTTATAGATAAACAGAATTAACTGTCATAGATGTAAGTATTAGTGTTTTTTCTAACAGTGATCTGTTTGCAAGTCTAATTTACCTAAATAAATCTCAGATTCATTCGTTAAATTACTTGAATTGTTCATTGTATCTTCTCAAATGTACATACATTACTTTCACTACAATAATTCTACACAGACTTGTACTAACGATCGTGCAAACATACTGATGCATATTATGTGCATTCGAAATGCAACCTCTGCCGTTCGTCAAAGGAAATCGTTGGATATGCAATAAATCAAATACATGCCCTCTGTCACGGAAATTCGAACGTTGTTTATTGATTCTGAAGATGAAGTAAATAAACACTGGAAATGTCTTTGCAATCATTTTTCGTTGGTAGCGCAAAATGCCACAAGCGCGTAGTGTTCACGGAAAATAACGACTTCAAAATTATTATTAATTTCCTTTAACACTGTATGTGTCATGGTAAGAACTATTTGACCTTGAATTTATATACATGGCTTTATAACAGTAGTCCCATATTTAGATTCAGGGTCCACAATATGAAACATTCAACGGGACAACTGGGTGAAGTGTTATGTCAATTTTATTGATAATCTCAGATATACAGCTTTATTATGAGGCTATGCTTATGCTGATGATATAGCTTTATTATGAGGCTATGCTTGCTGGAGCTTTCACGTAATGGGTTTTTCAAGTTTAATTGGAGTTTAATGATAAATATCTGCAAAGTTCAAATACATAAATACCTTAGTGAACTGAACTCGCTTCAACCTATCGCACTGCCTAAAGTATTTCTAAAACAATGAGTTTGATATTATCCAAATATAATGATATCTATACTAACATGTCACTGTTTAATGTAAATAAAATCGGAGCCTATAATATAGATTCATGCTAATTAGTTTGTCCCTTCAAGATCCTACATATCTGTACCTAATATACCTTTTATTTTTTGAAGCAAACTAATGAACAAACATAAATGTTTAAAATACATATCAAAAAGTACTAATGGTAACCTAATTAACAATAAATCAATACTTCCAGGCAACAATCCATTACAAACATATGATACATAATTAAATGTATACCCATAGGAACATAAAAAACACAATCACGTTTATCCCCGCAACGACCTAAGCCGAGGTTCGAGTCCCGTTCGGGGACGCCCTTAGGTTCGTTGTGTAAATATTAAGGCTGAGAGCCATCTGTGCTCGCCACTTGCCCGGTGAACTGTAAAGGCCATCTGCAGCCAACAGCAGTAGTCAGTTCTAAAAAAAAAATCCATAAATCACACCTATGTTAGGTTTTTGTAAATATCTCAATGATACGAACCAATTTTGAAACTAAACCCTGTAACTAGCAACTAAGATTTAAGCAAACGACTGTTCAACCTATCCATAAGTCAAACCAACCTAAACTTGATCATAACAACCGTAGCAATAACTGAAACTTTCCAAGCAAAACGTAAGCTCCGAAAGCTCGCCAAACTTCCTTTGACCGAATGCTTCAGCGAAATCTTGCCAGCAGCCGAAATCTTGCCAAGCGATGCATCAAATCAAACGTCTAGAAACATCGACAAGGAACGGGACTTTTCCGTAGTGTGTGTAAATAGATGCAACCATTCGGATTTATGGCGTTTATCACATATTGTTTGAGTACGTGTCTGTAGAAAAGAGTTTATTTTGAAATGCGACTTTGTATACTTCAACTTTTATCTGTCTATGTAAAATCCATACCTATAAAATTATAAAAAATATATTTTGGTTTTACGTAGACTCTTGTTACATGAAAACTGTAAACATATTTTACGATAGTGGCTGCGTTATATAACATATTTTCATTTAATAAGATACAATTGATCTAATTATTATTAAAACAACCACTTTGCCGTAACATCTAATCCTTAGTTCATAACAGGCCAATCTGATTAAAAAAGAGTCAATATGGTGTAATTAAAGGCGTGCTACAATGTAAATTTGTTGTCTTGAATCTCTCACTTACTGATCGATGAACAGACAAATCATCAGTTTAGTAAGTCTCCAGCGGCTTGTTAAAGTAAGCAAGATTATATAGAGCAGCCATAACCGTACTCGAGACATTTGAGCGAATATGAATCAATAGCAAGCGATACCGTAATCCAGTGGCATTTCCGCGGTCGGCTGCGACAGAATCCGTTTCAATTTTGCGCGCGGTCGCCGAGGTTTAGCCGGAGAGAATATTCCAGAATTTAGTGATGGTCCGATACAGCGTAGACGATCCAGAAATATGTATTGCTCATATACCTATATGTCAGTTAGATATAATGTGTATTTTTGTCATAACTATAAAATGTTTTTTTTAAGAATAATATCTTGACTGGAAACGGCATGCGTAGTAGGATTTCATTGTTCAGCAGTGGACATGTTAGACAGTAATCATAACGACAAAATAATGGATGGCAGAGTCTAGGCTAGCTAAAGGTCACTGGAAGCCAGATAAAGGGAAAAAAGCCTATTAGGGTATATACTGAAAATGACGGAGACATAATTCTAGTTCTTAGTCGTTAGCACTCTTGGCAGAGTGGTCGTGGTCATTAAAAAGAAAGGATGAGTGGCACGCTTGAAATGTTCCGGCATTCCGCTCTCTTTGCCGCCTGTCTAGTGCACCGGTATAGGGTGCCCTCGACTGCTGCCTTAACCTGGTCGGTTCTGCGCATTGGTGTCTGCGGGCGTGCTCTTGTGGCTTCCATTTTACTGGAACATAAGTGCGTCACCGGAGTTATCACGTGCCCGACAATTGCAACGAAACTTTATACATGCAGATACATAATTATATAAGTATATTTCGAAACACACTGGGTTATATATGAATATGCACTAAAAATTGTGTAACGTTACAAATCACTTTTTAAGCTTGTTGTTCAAGTTTAGATTTTTTATCAGTCCATTGCTAAAAGTAGTTCCGACGAACGATACCCGGGCCTAACCTCATTGTTATCTTAATAGCAAGAAACAAATTTCACACATGACAGGGCACATCAGCTAAGCTAACTGCTTAGTGATTTGGCACCAGAGTGAGTTCGGAACAAAGGACCACAAGTTTATAATAAGTCATGGTTCACTAAAGGATGTTAATTCCATTCGAGAGAATTTCAAAGGAGCTGTTGGACCTGCGGTAATTTTCAATTGCGTATAATTTTATCATACATTTAATTCCAAATTTGATAGTAGACAATAATTGTAAATAATAAATGATCATGATCATCAATGATCCCACCAAACATATCATGTAAAATGTTGCCAAGACGACCACATAAGGTTTGCCCTATGAAAAAGATATCAGATCTCATTTAGTTTCTGAATCTACACGGCCTAACTCTACTGACCCTAACATCAACAAATTCTACATATCAGTAATTACTGTCTCCTCTCAAAGATTCTATATTTTGCGAACCTGTGGCAGTTTCTAAAACAAAAACATAAATAATAATTTCAAATTTATCTGTATTATTTTCTGTACATGATTGGTATATAGGTAGTCATACAAAGTGACCTACAGCCGTAGTGAGACCAAAAGCGTCACTAATATGGCGTCAAAAAAGAGAAAAGATTGATAACCCACATTGATACTGTACACGGTCCCTCGGGTTAAGATTGTAGTAAATCAAAAGAACGATAAACATAGAGCAGATTCTCAGCAACGGTCGTTCACATTTAAACCACCGTAAACGGAGGGTAGTTGGTTAATATTTGAGCGGGCTTGTCGCGACGAGTATTCCGTTGCATTTGTCGCCCACCCGCCGCGCTGTGCAGACGTTCCGCACGGCATCATTTTTAAGACAGAAGCTACTAAACTAAAAAGAAATGTACTTTTAATTAACTCTTTTGAAAGTCCCTACTCAGGACAGGTATGGGGAAATGTCAAACCTACCACGCGTGTCTAATGCAGATTGGTATGTGTAAGTTCAACGCGGACTAATAGCAAAATATAGGTATCTGTCAAAGCACAGAGTCCCTTACTCAAGATACTATTTTCGGGCTCATCCGATTTCTAACAAGTTCTTTTGCCAGCAAGACCGTTAGTCAATCGTGATACCATTATAACTATAAGGAAGCAATTTATAATTTGTTTTGCCTTTTTATGGTGTGCCTTTTAAGCAAACACGTAAGACGATTTTGATGGATTTTTTTTGTAATGAAGAATCCTATAAATTCGGCTTACCTATAAAAGATTTATGGATAGGTTATAAGTGTAAAAGGAATACCAGCATGGTGTACTGTCAACGAAAATCCTAACTAAGCCGTGTAGATATGTTAAATATCTACGAAACAATCAATGGAACATCAATTTTCAATCCC
Organism: Leucinodes orbonalis; assembly: GCA_019425675.1. Lineage (NCBI taxonomy): Eukaryota > Metazoa > Arthropoda > Insecta > Lepidoptera > Crambidae > Leucinodes > Leucinodes orbonalis. The sequence continues at coordinate 170,754 of PQWD01004244.1, forward strand.
AAATGACACAGTTAATGATCGTATTCATTTAATGTAACGAAACATTTAATGAAATGAATGAGCGTATAGAATTTAATTGTTCCACTAAATAAGCTTAGTGCACTGGCATTAACAGATAGGCTGACACGCACAACCAGATAATTGACTAGGTGATAATTACTTTATCAGTTCAGTCCATTCCTGTGGGGGAACGTTATGGGGATGATTTTGGAATGGGTTGTTCTGGCACCATTCATAGGTTATTAATATTACATTGCTCTAGAATAATATAATATAAATATAATCTACTAAATTTATAACTCACAAGTGACGGACTGACACGTACATAGTGATCTATCAACACACAGCCCAAACCACTTGAAGATGAGCTGCGCGCTTTAAAGTGAATTAACAAAGCCATTTGAGGTTATGTTTTAATGCGGATGAATATCTTATAGCTTCGGTAATACCACAGGATATAACTAGTGTCAAATAAGTACGCAAAGGTACTCTTAAATACAGTTTGGAACAAGGAAAACATTGCACCCGCTACGCTCAAAAAGTGCTCACAAACAAAGGATACCGGTGACAAACGGTGGCGGTAAAAACAAAGAACCGGCCAATTATTTAAACAGGCTAGTGATGGGGCATTCACGGGTTTTCACATGTAACTGTCCCCGTGCTTTACTAGTCGGAAGATTGCTTTTTATTTTTATGGTCATCTTAATAAAAGTTCAAGTGATACGCCTGCTCATGTCAAATGCAATGTTGAAGAAACAATTAGTTTTTGTTAACACCGCAAAACATTCGTCTCCCAAGATGACAAATGCTAGGTCTCACAGATTCCATTGCGTGAGTACCAAAAGCTAAAGTGAATTTTCGCTTTTACTCGTAGTAGCTGACAGCTTTTACATAATTATCAGGTAAGCAGCGAGAAATGATTTCGTGCAGAAGAATTATAAAGATGCACTTAAATAAAATTTTAACATCTTGGTAACCGTACAGTGCATGGGAAAATGATCAAAAATAAGTCCACACTTCATTAGGTTATTACCACAGTCCCTAATGTATCTACTTGGTTGCTTCTTATTCTTAGCGTATCGATATCAAAAACATATTTAAACCGTAGAAGCCCAAAAGCCATTAACGGTGACAGCGTTGTCGGCAGTCGTCATTTAAGGCAAAGAGCAGCTGCTTGGGCAAGCACTCAAGCACATGCATGAGTGCTTGCCCAAGCAGCATGCACAAGCAATGGAGTGACCCAAACTTGTGCACACAAGCACAAGTTTGGGTCACTCCACAAAGACAGTCTGAATCAAGACCCGAGAACCTTCATCTGGCCAAATTGTGAGACCTGTCAAAGTCCGAAGCCTACTTGGTTGCATTAACGTAAGTTTAATTAGTGCTTCAAAGCAAATTTTGCAAATGCCTGATTCGTTTATGTTTAAAGCTAGGAACCGGGATATCTGGGGCAAAATTTGTGAAAGATAAACGTAATATTCTTATCCATAGACAACTTCAACCTTTACTGGTAAGCTCGTGCCCCTCGGTGGGGACGTTTAATGAGCTGATTATGATGACACAGAACTAATTTTTCATTATCACAATCAAGAAGTTTCGATAATCAGGAAATAAGCCTACAGGTCGGTGCACGTAATTAGTGTTCGCAATAACGGAGTGAATCCCGGCAATTAACTTCCAACAAAATACCATCACTAAGCAGTGATGATGCAAAAAGCAGACAAAACAGAAAAAGCGCGATGTCCCTCTGAATAAATCGCCGCGGTGGCTTGAAACGACGGTCAAAAAACTCTCCGAACATATGGGATCTGGTGTTCATATTAAGCAGACACTCGTATTCCTAAGGCGTAAGGATTCAAAATGGGGTGCAAAAAGTACCGGTTTCCATGAATGGTCTGTTTTTACATGACTGGGTAAAATTATACTACAGGTCCATATGTAGAACATTGAACAAATTGAATAATGAACTCTCTTGAACACAGGGTTTTTCCTTTCAGGTGTTCCCTGCATTGGGACGTTAGTAGGTGTTCATGAATATATCTAGTACATTTAAGACAATTTTAAAGTGTACATTTCTATAAATAAACTAAGTATAATATGTCCTTTCTCATGAAATCAACCATTAAAACAACGTAAAAATCTAACACAATCTTTGAACGACCGACCCAAGCTAAATCTATCCAAAATGACATTGACAGTTCTTGCCACAGACAAAAAAATGTCAGCGTAGTTTTACCGCCAATCAGCTGAGTGGACAATCCATCAACGGACTAGCGGATTGCAGTCAGCAGAGCCGCCGCCGAGGGCAATTAAAATAACTTTGCGCTCCTCCCATTTGTCAAAACCACGCCGTCTGCTTGATCGATGGATCCTAATTGGGTTAGTTGTGTCGTTTCTGCACAATTTTGTTTGATAGACATTTGGGGGTTATTGTTTTAATTGTGTAAAAGTAATGTTTTATTTGAGTGACATTGTTATATCGGTGTAATAATAATGTAGACACAATATTTTTTTAAGATAATACTGAGTCTGCAGACCAGCTAAAGCAAACCTTTTTCGCGATCACAAAATATGTCAAAAAGTTACTACTACTTGTTTGTTACCTCTATAATGTATGCAAGTAATAATGAGAATCTATTTTAACAAAGTAACTGAAACAAAACGTATCTTGCCCAATTAATATTAGCTCATACTATGGTATATATTAAATTATCAGTGCTTATACCTATAACACTCTTCTCTTGAACCTTTCGCATTCTGCTGCTGGACATAGATTTCTCCCATTTTGTTGCAGATATCCGTCCTCTCTTTTTCCTCATCCTGCCTCCACTAGCGACCTTTCACAAGTTTAAAAGAAGCTTCTGTAAAACGCAATCAAATAAAATAATGTTTAACACTAGCTTCGTCCTAGCTACTAAAGAAAAACACAAAAAAGGCGAAACATAAAAGTTAAGTGTGATTAGCAGTAATCGTCTCAGCTGGCAGTAATAGTACATTGACCTGCATATGCCAACCCATGTACCCCTGTACCACCTGAAATCTCTGTCATCACAATCAGCTGTTACCAAATGGATAATGGATCTCAGTGTTCATAATAAATGGACGCAGGCAAATTCGCTCAAACCCGCACTGAAAGCTGCAACGAACTTTGGAATAATTTATTAAAGCGCCCATGTTGCCTTTGTTCAGGGTTGCCAGCATTTATTGTTCATTGTACCTATAGTATCTATTTTTTCCTAGAGTTGAACATGCCTGTACCCGATTGCGTTTTATTACGAAATAATATAATATAAAATAAATAATAATAAATAAATATCAACTAACATATACATAGCGCCATCTAGCCACAAACGGATAACTATACTTAAATACTTTTGTAAATACATACATATTATATATAGAAACACCCAGATTGTTTGTACTGTTCGGAGATCCAACCCAGAACCCTTGGTGTAGTAGCCGACGGCGTCTCAACCTTACACCACATGGGTCATCAATAATACAATCGTTATTTTTGTAAATTTTAATTAAATTATTCAGGAAGTTTTCTTAATTTGTTCTATGACTTGGTTTCATGTTTTTAAACATAAAAGTAGTGTGTCATATCGCAAGCACATTTAAAAAAATGTAGTCTAAGCTCACTGGTACAATTAATTAAAAAAACAAAATATTTTGATTCCATATCTTACACTCCTTTGATTAGTTGCTAAATGTGATAAGTGAAACATATGGTTATCATCTAGTGCAAAATAGGAATTTTTGTCTAGAAGTGGATTCGGATAGGTTGAAGCGAAGCGTTGACTAAATACATTTTAATAACGAATCTCTGATGTGCCATCCCTAGATCATCTCATGTGTATAATTTGTGGTACAGAGCTTGTGGCAGTTAATAAATACATTATTAAGTTCTTAATTACAACACATATTTTAAAGTTAACGAACGATATAATTAAAGTTACTAAACTATAACTTAATGGTAAATCATATCTACTAGAAAAATACAAAGTACCTACTAATTTTGCAAAACAATAAGTTTTAAAATTGGCAACACTTTTTACAAATTGGCTTCGCGTTATGCTTTTTCAACATGTTAATTTAAAATGATGCCTGATGAATGATGGTATGAAATAAGTTTGGTCAAAATTCCTTAGTACTATTCAGTTGTGAAAAGTAATTTAAATATTCTGTAACTGACGTTTAATTGTATGGTAACAATAAAAACATACACAATCCACAAAACTAACCAAAGTCGAGAAATTCAACGAATTAAATGTAAAACAATATCAAAACCATTTTTATTCACCTATGTATTAACTCATTGAATACCGGGATTCCAGACACAATAGAAAATCTATTGTGTCTTGCGCCTTAAGGCGTCATTGCGGTCAAAGAGTAAAATAATGTTCTTAAATTCTTTCTATTGGCACCCCTAAGTTGCGTCCCACATCACTCACGCCAAAATGGCTGCGTAACTCAGGGTAGCGCTTGGACACAATATGCTACACTTACTTATATTTTGATATAAATTGACAGTAATAATATTATTCAATAACACAAGTTTAATTTTTATCAATCAACTATTACTGCTGGTTGCTTAATGTATCTTCTGAAGCAGCGAAGCGAAACTGTAGACAGCTATTATATTTCCAGAATTGTAACGCCGCGAGTACCTACCTAAATAGGTTTTTACTATCTCAACGTGCTAAATCCTAGGCGCATCTTTGAAATTAGCATCAATTTTAAGTAAAAAAGCAGTTTTTGTTTGATCAAATAATTTTATACCGATATTGCAGATACATTACACCTATGATCTTGTAAACTTGAAAACGAACTTGTTGGTAAATTATTTTACGCACTAGCTTTATTACCGAGTCACTTCCCAGCGCCCGTCGACCGACACAATGTTTGTTGGATGCTAATATAACACAAGGAATCTCCTGTTCACACAATTATAAATTAATGTTGCAATGATGTAATTAAGGTATATCAAGGCTTTATTGCATATAATATTCACTTAAAAACCTTTACTATGGTACCCCGTCCAACCAATCCAGCATCATAGAAAATAATATAAGCTAGCCAGCTAGGTGTGAAATAGTCATGTATCGGGACGAACGTACAGGTTCGCTGGAGTGATACCAAGACCTCATAGAAAGAGGTGAAACAATGATTGCATAGAATTACGTCGACAGAATGAGATTATCAGAGTCCTATTTAAAGGATGGCAAAGACGCGAGAGAACTAAAGTTACTGACATAGCTCGCGGGATCAGCAAGTTGAAGTAGCAGTTGGCCGGTCAGGTATGTCGCAGAACTGATGGCCGTTGGAACAGACGAGTGCTCGAGTGGAGACCGCCTCTTGGTAAGCTACGCGTAGGACGCCCTCCGGCCGATGGATCGACGACTTGCGAAAGGTCGCAGCCGGAGGCTGGATGAGGAAAGCAGAGGATTGCGATATCTACCGCAAAATGGGGGAGATCTAGGAGACTACAACAGGTTGAAGAGAAAGAGAAAACGCACTGCTTCTTCGAAGTGGCAAGTTGCCATGGGTAAAAAATATCAAGGTGTCAGCTATTAAAGTAACTGAAATAAACCTACGTATATAATAACCAGCTAAAATATTTTTCCCAAAGTTAGAAGTATCTACACCTGTGCTCTTGTAAAACTTCCACCTCATTCCACTTCACTAATAAACATGTGTAGCCGCTAACGCGTTTCATCCCAAAGTTGGCTCTTACAACCCTCCTCTTGTAAAATGAATTAGTTAAAAAGTAGGTCAGCTTCGCATTTACGCTGTTACCTTTTAGCGTGACACCTACTGGCTTGTCAGATATGTCATTATTTATATAAAAGGGCTGTGAGCTGTTGTAAGGAGGCACAGGTTGCCCGCAGGATTAAACACATTTTTGGGTACATATGTTTTCCAGTACTAAAAGGACGGTAGGCTCGATACTGAGTCGTACAAATAAAATCATTTCTGATTTTATTCTCAGAGAGACTCCGAGCATAGCTCACTCCATTGCCCGTTATGAACTGAGAACTAAGTCCTATACACTCTATATGGGTCGGCCCGTGCCCCTCGCTGATTATGATATGAGCATTGAAATATATTTATCTTATAACCTTTAAAAGTATATAAATACATCTCCCAATCCAGTACAATCGGTTTTAGCCGGTTCAGTCGGAAACTAAACAAAGAGGCGTGACGCGATCGCTGAAAATAGACATCGGATGCGTCATTGACCGTAATGGGGCATCATCGCGGTAATCCACCGTGGGGCTTTGTAACCCCAATAAATACACATCTACATGGACATTTATAAAGATTTGATGAAAACTTAGATGGGAATAGGGTGAAGTATGTGTTTTTACTATATTTATGTCGCTACGAAAAAACGTAATTTTATTTGTTGACTATTTAAAACAGCTTATAAAAATATTACAAATGCAAAGATAGCCAGCCACAAGGTCTTCTCCTACAGCTTTTGTCTTGATATGCTCAAGATTAGTTTATTGAATTTCATAAAAAATATTCAAAATCAAAAAAAAAATCCATGACAAGAGACTCTTTAAACTATGAAACCCTATCCATAAACAAAACAACTATATCCAAAGTTATTGAATTCATATCGTTCCCAACGATTTACCCTACAGTAAACCAATTAACTAAAATATTATTATTATGTTTTCGAAATCCTTAAGATTCACGGGCCAAATAGTATTTTATTATTTATTAATATGGCCTACAGATATTTACACAAAACGTCACCTATCCAGTAGCCTCTCATTTATGGAACACTCGTAGTCTTAAGTTTACCATAGACAAGGTACTTCTGGATTTATGTTGTTATCTTAGATATTCCATAGACAACAACATAAATCCAGAAGTTGCCCCATCAACCGGCACTAGCGGCGCACCTGCTCAAGAACTCTCATCATATTGCTAAGAGTACCTACCCATCAAGCTTTATTATACTTTACACAAGATCGTAAGCATGACCTATTTGGCTAGTTTATTTAAATGGAGTAAGTGAATTTGCTAAGCACGAGTACTTCATCATCATCATTATCAGCTCAATATACGACCCCACCGAGGGGCACGAGCCTATCGTATAGGGCCTTAGTCGTCCATGTGGGCCTAATGCGGATTGGCCGACTTCACGTACAACCTTTGAATCTCCTTGCAGGCGTGCGCCGGTTTCCTCACGATGTTTTTCCTTTACCGTAAGTGTCGGTTAACGTAGGTACATATAATTTCGAAAATTGGAAACACATTGGTACGTGGCGGGATTTGTACCTACGCCCTCCCGAACAGAAGGCAACATCCACCGACGCTCTTTACGAGTACTTAGCAAATATTATTTAAAATAAATTAATAATTATATGTATCATTCCCATTTTGTGCTCTGATCATAAATATATATGATTAATTATTTCAATTTAACCAATTACAATATACGACTGCACGACGAGAAATAGGTCACAAATTTTGCTCCAGATATTCTAGACATCTGCTGTACTCAGCTTATCTCCTCCAGCAACCTTACGTTTACATTTCTTGTTTATGTTATAAACAAATTAGGTTTGTTCGTACACAATTTGTTCATAAGCTACGGAATATTCCAAGACAAAACATTACCAAACCACCAAAATACAAACTATAAAAATTATAGTGAAAATTCTATTGAAGTCACAAAGTTATATCTTATCCGTTTCAAACACAAAAAAGTGAACCAAATTTCCGATGACATTAAGAGAAGACTGAACAACACCACCCAATAGGAAATTAGCATAGTCATCAGGGAGTTTGACATCAATTCGCCAAAACGGAATACTTTGATCGACTTCAAAGACTCCGAATAAACGAGCTGAATAAAGTCGGCTAACAATAATGTAAATAGGTTGGTGTTTTTATATAGCTTTGAATAGGGTTGCCTCTGATACATACATAACTAGTAATATTCATTAACAAATATAAACTTTTTATTGGTGTCCATTCTACTACGTTCACATGGTGATTTTTAGCCTGTCGCAATTAACTACTGAACAGGCATATTTATACATCATCAACCTATCAACGTCCATTCGCAAGACATCGGTCCAACGGGCTGAAAGTGTTATTAACCCTATGACCGCCAGAGGCCCTAAAAGTCACACAAAATAGCTTTTCTATTGACTCTATAATCCTGGCGGTCAAAGGGTTATTGAAATTTAATACAACACTGAACAATCACAAAATTGGGAACTATTTTACAAGCATAATTTATATTGGCAAGGTACTTTGCTATATTCTTAATTCTTTTTGTAATAGTGTGAACAAGCAGTATCTATCTGATCTTAAGAAGATCGCCATTAATATTTGCATCAATATGTTTTTTTGTGTAACTTGATACGTGCGCCATGCCTACGATGCCTTACGTTTAATCGTCTCTAAAGATTTTTTTCGGATAAGCTTACCTGTCTGTGTACGAATTAATCAATTGTAGTGTTTTTTTCAGTGCCAACCCTAATCCCAGTTTATTTTAAGCGAACCCTGCGATTAGGGGTTGGTTTCACTCGTCCGTGTCGAGCGCCAATATTCGTTTGGTCGCAAAATGAAATATGGCAAATGTCCCCTTTGGTCCATTCGTGGGCATAAAGCAAAAAAATCGCCGCAAAAACCTCTGCAATTGGCTTAACGACCGACTTGGGAAGACTTATTGCCTAACATGTAAATTGCCTGAGGCTATTTGCAGAATAAAATAATCTAATGCTTTTGTTGCTAACGTACTAACATTCTATGGATGTAAATATGAAATAAATTATTTTTATTTATTTATTTTTAGAATTTATGAAATTACTGGGTAAAGGGGACCTACCATCTGTCGCAGAGTTGACGGAAGATAATGACTTCCTACTGTTATTAATTTCCTTCAACACTGCTTCTGTCATGGTCAGACGTATCACTTACCACCAGGTAAGTGAGCTGACCGTCTCGTTGACTATATATGTTGATAACATAAAAAAGAAGCCTAAGTATACTGATTCAAGCTCGGAGGAATAAAACGATTCAAGCCAGCCAAGCAAGAGTATCTAAATAAGTGACAATCTCTTTGGAGCCATACCATAGATAATATTGCCAATTCCTCAGAAATATATGGGAATGACATTACTTTTTCTTATGTCTACAAACGACTTGGCAGGTTTATGGCCTAGCATATACATTACCTTAGTCTATGTTCAAAAAAAAAAACAAATGTTGTGTTTGGAATTTCAAGCCTACCTCACTCACCTGTACTTTTTTCCAATCCGTTTAGCTAATTAGGCACTGTCTAAACAAGTGCAATAGCTTTACTATAACTGTTTTACGAATTATAAATAATTTCCAAAGTATTTCGTGTGATTTATTCAACAGCAACTCACGAATTTTAAAACAAACATTAACATCATATTCTGCATGTCAGACGAGGATGTTATCATGTTTCGTACAATGTCCCCAAGAGCTTACTTTAAATGTGCCTTGAAACTACGTATTAAGATTTAAATTTACCGCGAAAAGCTTTTCGTTGGATATTATGCTGGGGGTACGGTCAGCGGGTCTAATGATTTATTAACGACGCACACGAGACACGTTTCGCTTTTCAAATTATACACGAATTATGAAATTTTAAAATGTATCAAATGTTCTAAAATGTATATCTTACTTGAGTTCAATGTACAAGTACGAACAAAGGACTAAAATGGAACTCTTTTTACACTGAAATTTTTGGATACTTTCACTGACATTACAGTTAAGTAAAGCAAAATTGATAGGCTAAAGTTGTCAATTGTAATTAATATATACGTACTAATAGGCATCCATTACGGGACAAAAGCCTTCCCAAATCTTACTTTTGAGTTGTTTTGGATTGTAACAAGCCAAATGTATTAGGAATGCTGGCATGACAATTCTAATAGCAACTATTTCATCATCATCATTTGTCCACTGGTTAATAAATTCCACGCGGGCTGGCACCTAACATTTGATATCCATCTGCTACTCGCCACTTTAACGAGGTCATCCATCTGGTTGGAGGCCGGTCTGCGCTTCGTTCCCGTTACGTGGAAGCCACTGGAGAACCTTTCCGTCCCATCTGCCATCGATTCTACGCACTATGTATCCTGACCACTGCCACTAGTTGCTAAAATATATCCCTAAACTGGTTCGTATAGTTATTATTTTAAAAAGAGAGAGAAAAAGAGTATCACTCACAAAACAAGACAATATCAATACATTTCATTTAACTGCACCAAATAATGACTCGTACAATATGAATTGAAACTCGATATTATGGTTCAGAGGAAACCAAATATCGGGCTGGATTACGTAAGTTGAATCGAAGTAACCTAATACTGGTGTAGGGCTATTTCGTATCTGTAAGTTAGTTGTGCTTTACACATTATATTTGTGGTCTATGTATTCGTTTTATTCCTTTCACAACTAGCGACCGCTCCGGCTTCGCACAGGTGCAATGCTGATAATAGGCATGCTCGCCGCCACGGCCGGTCGGTACCGCCGCAAACAAGAATATCAGTATTTTTCCACTATTTAATGGGTGCTATAATACATATAAACCTTACTCTTCAATCACTCTATCTATTAAAAAAACCGTATCAAAATTCGTTACGTAGTTTTAAAGATTTAAGCATACATAGGGATATTGGACAGAAAAGCGACTTAAAATATGTGTGATGATGATATATGCACGTTATACTACTGGTGGCGGCTGATTAGAATACAATTTCCAACGCCAAGGACGTGTAAGAAAGAGGCGGCTAATGTATAAAACATAGCAGATAAAGCATAGCAGTACTCTCTAATTACATCTGAGTTTTCTAGAGTACTGCTATGTACAACCCGAGTGCCAAGCGTGCGCATTGTCAAGAACTCAAGACGCGTCACAATATTGAAGAATGTCTTGAGTCCGGCTGAGACAGAAGACGTTTTTACGAACTGTTAAAGTTAGATCCACTTAAGCCTTGCTTAATATGAAGACAAACTTCACAAATACTGTCAATTCTATGTCCATTAAAAAATGTGTAATCGATTTATCTAGAAAAATAACAGTATTTTGCTCGACCCGTAACCTAATAGCGATTAAATGTGCAAGCTTCAAAAACAAACTGACAGAATTTGTAACACGATCAATCAATCTGTTGATATCTAAGCTCGGAATAAGCCCATTTTCAACCTTATCCCTAAGGCTTAGGAAACAAAGGGGCAGATTCGTTGAGGACGAGATAAATTTTTAACAAACTTGATTTCCAAGACAGAGGGCTGGAGTCCGGAGTCTTCTTTGATGTTATGATTGGGTTCATTTGAAATGATGAGAATAAAAATATGCCTTTTGAAAAGGGAGACGTTTTACAGGGAAACCTTCAAAGCGTTTTGTCGCCGATTTAATCCTGTTCTTGATACAAATTCGGAGACAGGCGTTCGTGTAAATAAGTTTGTTATTTCACGTCGCGTGTGCCCAGATTTTTATCGCGTGTTAAACATCAAAATGTTTTCAACAACAAATGTATAACGTGTGTGTTTATTCCGTTTAAGACAAATACATTCAATAAATAATTTTTGTGATATGTGTTCAAAATCTCAAAAAAATCTATTATGTATTCAATACAAACTTATTTGACAAGCGCAGCATAGGACACTCTCCAACCTAATAGACCAACGACTTGATAAAGTTTGCTGGTTGTTGTGGTGGTATCTAAGAGATCTAGATAAGAAAATTGAAGTTTTAACATCAATTTGGCAGAGGTTCTATGTTCAGCAGTGGACTGCGATAGTCAGGTGGAAATATGTCATTTTTGAATCCTCCATAATTTTAAAAATTGTATACAAAATATTTGAATCTGCCAAACGCTTCGGACAGTTGAAAGCTAAACAAAAGCATCTAACATAAGAAATTTCCAAATGATTCATCAAGCCTGCCAAATAATAAAAAACAAAATTACTCTTTTAATAAGAACAATATTATTGTCAAGCAAACATTTCAAGAGATATCACTACACATTTTTAAGCATAACGCAAAACGCATAAAAGGAATTTATCGTCTATACGCGCCTCGTATTACAACGGTTCTATAACATGCGACATATTAACTGCGTGCGATTATTTATTTAACACCCGCAGTGCCGTTTTCGGCTCAAATACTTTTTTTACACGAGCACAGACGAATATTAAGTGTTTTGATGAGATGATAATTCACTATACCACTACTAATAGATGTTGTATGTTCTCACTTTTTTCTAGTAACAAACTTTTGCTACATATCTTAATTACAGTGTGCTCGTGCTTTTGGTTTTGTACTCTTTCTATGACGCGTTAAGGTCAAATTATTTTACGTGCTCAATATATCAATAACTATGCGTATGTGTCATTGGGCTTGGGGTTTGTACATCTTAGTTACTTAGTTTACTGTTGATCTAAGGATAAAACATACCAGGTATTATTTACCTTCACCAGCCGACAGATCCATGCAAATCGTCGCTATGCACCCGACGCTTGCATATCGATCTGAAATCATAAGTTGAACTACCAGGCTAGCATGCAATATGGAGAGGTTTACGGTTTTACCGGCGCTCGTTTATAATAAACTTTACGGCGGCATAAAGCGTAAAATAATGTCGTATTTTTACAACCCGATGCCGTAAAACACCTATTACGTGAGCGATAACATCGTATTGGGACGCCATTGGAGGATTACGCGCGAGTGTTTTAATTACGATTCCAATGACATTTGGTTTATCTTCATTGGGATTTGAGGTAGCAAGTATGTGTAAAGGGAGCAACTACCTACAACTTCACAACAAAACATAAAATATTCGAATTAATACTATTTTCTTACGGAACTTAATTCGCTTTGCCTTTCCACACATATCGTGACGACATTTTATATATGAATACACTAGTTAGTAAAATGAAAAGTATACCCAACCAGAAGATTTGTTCTGCAAATAATCAAGTGGGGTGAATAGAAAACCCGCACAAAAACGTCTATTATAATTCGGATGAAACGAACGAGGTCTCTTACCCCACAAAGCTCCTGGCATCATTCAGTAACACCTCTCACCTAATCCAATCACATAATAACCATTAGACACTTATTTCATCGGGACCACTTCACGGCGTGCGTGCGAACTGTACATGGGCGAATTGAGGATTTGAGAGGTTCTGAAAGGGCATACACTGCGAGTTGTTATTAAATTTGTGCTAACATACGCTTGCGGACGCTTTTAACGGGACTCCGTTAGCGTGTAGGAGGGGGAAATAGGACGTGCAATGCGGGGTGAAATGAACTTTTCACACATTTCCGTGTTAATTTTAACCCTAAGACCGGAAGAGTTGGCGAGGTGACATAATATTAATGCAGCAGTGCGTAGATTTTTCTGACTGCTGACTTTGGTCGTATTTGGCCTTTTCTGTTTTACTCCGCCTTATAAAAATAATTCTTGTATTAAAGATATAAAAGACGTAAAGAGAGTAGTTCGTGTTTTTATGCCAGATAAAGTTAACATCAAAGATGTAGCAAACACATCCACAGATATTCAGACACCCCAACTTTAGTAAGGAGTTTTAACTTTAGGTACCAACTAACGGAAAAAAACATAGTTATTCACTTTTTTTGTGAATTCATGTAAACCAAATCTAACCCAAACCAATACAAATGTATATGTTCACGCCCATGTTACTGTACGGAGAACACGGAACTCTTCTTTTAGTAGACGACATTTGAGCCTTTAAACTACATGGACTGTCGAATAAAGTAGTACTAAAGGTAAGCCAGTTCAACAGCCGGCTATCTAAAATTTATGAATTCGAATCACCACTCGAGTTCTCAACACCTTAGGAGGCTTTACAAATAAAGTGAATCCCATCAAATCGGTGCACAATCCAACGTTATTTGTCTTCAGAGGGTCCGAAGGCGGAAATCTATTTCTATAGAAAAATTGGCTGCAAAATTTTCAGCACATTCTGTGCTTTGAATTCACAATGGGCGTGTTTATTACGTGCGTGTGTCGCAGACCTTGCGGGATCGCTGTAGGCTAGAAATGAGTTATTGTCTAGGAAAAAGTATGTGTGCTCTTTTAACGTTTACAGTGGTATTATCCACGGTACAGTAGTAGAATAAGCGCCTCGGAATCTTCGGACAATATTGTTTTTCAGTTTTTTCTCTTGACTCAACTACACAATAAATCATTATACACATATGGCGGTGGTACCCACTAGATGACCATATCGAGTCTTAACCTTGTCAATGGAATTAAAATTTACCAGTTTCACAAAAGGTAATTAATGCGACCCCATGAACCAGTTTATGTTTTAAAAACAAAAATCCACTCTTACCCATATAGCCGATAATTCAAACATTCGTTTTCGTACCTGCAAACAAAATTACATGTGTTAGTCAACGATTAAATCAGATTAATGCGAGGAACGTAATTGAATCCGTCCTGATTGGCTAGTTCGTGTAACGTTCGGTGACGTCACCTCCGGTCGCGTCACATGGTCAATTTCCGGTTCAATTTCCTATGCAGTCGTGGACATTTGAGATCTGGCCGTCTAGCCGAGCGGACGTCTCATTGGGACAAAAATAATTCTAGTTATGAGTGCATTTAATATTTTGAAAACTCTAAATTTTAGAGTCGTATTTGCTTTTGCAATATGAAGGCTGCTCCGCCAGAAGTAGGTTAGGTAAGAAATTACAATTTTTGATTACTTACTTATAAATACCAATGTTTACATACGGTTTAAAGAGTATACAGTTCCTTCTTTTCGTTATAAAAAATGTCAAAGGTAAGAAACAGTATACAAACTACCAGTATAACAAACATTACGGAGAAAAACACCCACCTTGCCTGTTGACATAGTACCCGACTCAAGCGAAGGGCATTACTAAGATGATAAGCCTTTATAATTCGTGCAGCAAGGAACTGAGTTTCGTGCTATTTTGTGTTTCCTGAGGCCATTGTTAATCTGCACCCCTTTAAAGGCTAAGATGGAGGCAACAAGAATTTACGAGTATAGTCTACAAGAGTTTGCTTCAAGCTGAAATCCTCATATTTAAAATCTCAATGAAAACGAATTTTGACCAAGCTGTCATCATCATCAGCTCATTAAATGTCCCCACCAAGGGGCACAAGCCTACCCGTATAGGGTGATTAGGCCTTGGTCGTACACGCGGGCCCAGTGCGGATTGGACGAGATTCCAGCTTGGAGCACACTACAAAGATCAGTGGACAGAGCTTTTGTTATGGTAACGACAGAACACAACATACACAAGAACTTTTAAATGGAATACAATCTAAAGACGTCTCTCCAGACAAGCATACGCGGCTGTCGATTCAATTAACACCACAATCGACATTGTGCGATTCTCTTTACGAGTATCGTATTGTGAGGCGCTACGATTTACACAATATCCCCTTTGTTTACTTCCATATAGTGACTATTTTCAGTATTGGCAGACATGATTGTATTGTCGTTAGTATGCTTTTAGAGGATTGTGAAGCTTGATAAAACAAATTTGTTTTGTCAGGTAGTTTTTTATTTATTAACTTTGCAATAACCCAATCAGGACCGCTGAATATTTTATTTATCTGACTACACAGCAGATGGCCTTTACAGGGCACAGATGAATATCAGCCTTAAAAAATACAAAACTAGCAAAACTTTCAGCCCCTGAGAGATGCAAAACTCTAAGGTTGAAATTCACATAATCATTTTTTATTGCTGTTCTACACTTTCAAAAAAATCTGCTGTCCAAAATTTGTAGTCCTAGCTTTAGTACTTACGGCTCTGCGTTGATGTATGAGTGACGTGAAAACAACCTTCTTTATGATATTATTCTTATATTTTGATTTGTAAGAAGCATTTTTAAAGAAATAAGCTAACCTGTAATAATAACACGACCATGTTGTGTAATTGGTTGTGATGTCTGCTCTTACACCAAGGGCTCCGGTTTCGATCCTCAAGCAGTACAAATATTTGTGTGCATTCACATGTCTGTTGGTATGGGTCTCAGTGCTTGTTATGTACTTACAGTTTTCTTTGTAATTACAAAAAAAAAATATGTTATATTTTATCCCTTGTTTAGTACCAATGAATTGGTATGATGACGCTGTGTATATATTTTAAAAAACTCTTTTATCTTTTTTATTTGTTGCAATAATTTACTTAGAAATGTGAAATAAAACTGGGAATAATTTTGAACGAAAAACATATTTTTTTAATTCAGTGTTTCGTTCCAATGGACGAATGGTATCGGGACGAATAATAGCATAGTTATACTTTTAGTATAAACCTAGATACCTAACATCCACCAATTTTATTTACTTATTGAAATCATGTGTAAAAACAAAAAAGACTGTATAATATACGACACACATACACATTTTATATAAAACCAAGACGGTATAAGAGATTGAACATACTTGAGTATTCACAAAATAAATCAACGGATAGAAATCCCGCGGACTAACTTTGGCAATATTTTCATTTATGAAAGTTCCCTTCAGCGATGTGATTTCGATCAAAACTTGGAATTTATCTTCGCCCCGATTCCAAAACTGACAAACTACATACAGCTTACCTGTGAATCGGGAATATATTGTACATATATTTCTGTGTTCTTGGTGTAGTACGAGTACCAACCTAAAACTTAAACTTAAGAATTCATTATTCAATGAAGTTTTGAGTTGAGTTGTGATCGTTCTTTAACAGTCTATTTAATAAGGTCAAGCTTGCTGAACGTGATGAGGGGGTTATGTTTCCCTACATAAGAAGACGTCTAATTCGAAAGTGTTGATAAAAATAAGGTTTGTGAACATACACTACAATAATAAATATATTTCATGTAATAACTATTTTGAATCAAATCTACGGACTGAAACAGATTAAACAGTTACAAAAACACTCAACCCTTTGAGAGCGCGCGCGGTCTCGAGGACCGCAAACGGTCGAAATGCAAATCAAACGGAATGTTCGCCGGTGACTTCAACGGTTGTTGATTTAACCGTAACGATCTGTAAAATGCGCAATTAACGAGGGAAAAACTTTCGGGGGCGTCGTTGATTTTATCTAGCTAACATTTAGCGGGTTACGTTGAATTAACAGTTTTACCTCGGTTTTAGCTTTAATGGTTCGTAAAAGGGTGTAATTGCATTTTTTTTCGTGCATAACGGTTCTTCTTTTTTTACTTTTCCCGGCAAGACCTTACCATACAGCATGCCTATGGTGAGATTGAAACGTAACTATCGAGCGTTTATTCTATCGATATGGTTAAGTTTTATAACAACGATAAATACGTCCACATAAAAATTCTTTTCATTATTTTCAATCCCATAAAATGTGCATGTATACTTTAAATTATTTAAAAGGAAAAACAAACAAACATGTAGATTCGATACAAACAGTTCAGCAACAAATAATAATAATAAATACCTACTAACAATCACACAGCGCTATCTAGCCCCAAGTTAAGCGTAAAGCCTGTATTATGGGTACTAAACAACGGATAAACATACATATATAATTTTTTTTTTGCAAATACATACATATTATACATAGATAACACCAGACCATTACAAACAGACATGTTCATGCACACAAATGTTTGTACTGCCCGGGATTGAACCCGGAACCATTAGTGTTGCGGCCGACCTCTCNATGCTGTTCTACACTTTCAAAAAAAATCTGCTGTCCAAAATTTGTAGTCCTAGCTTTAGCACTTACGGCTCTGCGTTGATGTATGAGTGACGTGAAAACAACCTTCTTTATGATATTATTCTTATATTTTGATTTGTAAGAAGCATTTTTAAAGAAATAAGCTAACCTGTAATAATAACACGACCATGTTGTGTAATTGGTTGTGATGTCTGCTCTTACACCAAGGGCTCCGGTTTCGATCCTCAAGCAGTACAAATATTTGTGTGCATTCACATGTCTGTTGGTATGGGTCTCAGTGCTTGTTATGTACTTACAGTTTTCTTTGTAATTACAAAAAAAAAATTAGTATGTTTATCCCTTGTTTAGTACCAATGAATTGGTATGATGACGCTGTGTATATATTTTAAAAAACTCTTTATATCTTTTTTATTTGTTGCAATAATTTACTTAGAAATGTGAAATAAAACTGGGAATAATTTTGAACGAAAAACATATTTTTTTAATTCAGTGTTTCGTTCCAATGGGACGAATGGTATCGTGGGACGAATAATAGCATAGTTATACTTTTAGTATAAACCTAGATACCTAACATCCACCAATTTTATTTACTTATTGAAATCATGTGTAAATAACAAAAAAGACTGTATAATATACGACACACATACACATTTTTATATAAAACCAAGACGGTATAAGAGATTGAACATACTTGAGTATTCACAAAATAAATCAACGGATAGAAATCCCGCGGACTAACTTTGGCAATATTTTCATTTATGAAAGTTCCCTTCAGCGATGTGATTTCGATCAAAACTTGGAATTTATCTTCGCCCCGATTCCAAAACTGACAAACTACATACAGCTTACCTGTGAATCGGGAATATATTGTACATATATTTCTGTGTTCTTGGTGTAGGTACGAGTACCAACCTAAAACTTAAACTTAAGAATTCATTATTCAATGAAGTTTTGAGTTGAGTTGTGATCGTTCTTTAACAGTCTATTTAATAAGGTCAAGCTTGCTGAACGTGATGAGGGGGTTATGTTTCCCTACATAAGAAGACGTCTAATTCGAAAGTGTTGATAAAAATAAGGTTTGTGAACATACACTACAATAATAAATATATTTCATGTAATAACTATTTTGAATCAAATCTACGGACTGAAACAGATTAAACAGTTACAAAAACACTCAACCCTTTGAGAGCGCGCGCGGTCTCGAGGACCGCAAACGGTCGAAATGCAAATCAAACGGAATGTTCGCCGGTGACTTCAACGGTTGTTGATTTAACCGTAACGATCTGTAAAATGCGCAATTAACGAGGGAAAAACTTTCGGGGGCGTCGTTGATTTTATCTAGCTAACATTTAGCGGGTTACGTTGAATTAACAGTTTTACCTCGGTTTTAGCTTTAATGGTTCGTAAAAGGGTGTAATTGCATTTTTTTTCGTGCATAACGGTTCTTCTTTTTTTACTTTTCCCGGCAAGACCTTACCATACAGCATGCCTATGGTGAGATTGAAACGTAACTATCGAGCGTTTATTCTATCGATATGGTTAAGTTTTATAACAACGATAAATACGTCCACATTAAAAATTCTTTTCATTATTTTCAATCCCATAAAATGTGCATGTATACTTTAAATTATTTAAAAGGAAAAACAAACAAACATGTAGATTCGATACAAACAGTTCAGCAACAAATAATAATAATAAATAATAATAAATACCTACTAACAATCACACAGCGCTATCTAGCCCCAAGTTAAGCGTAAAGCCTGTATTATGGGTACTAAACAACGGATAAACATACATATATAATTTTTTTTTGCAAATACATACATATTATACATAGATAACACCCAGACCATTACAAACAGACATGTTCATGCACACAAATGTTTGTACTGCCCGGGGATTGAACCCGGAACCATTAGTGTTGCGGCCGACCTCTCAACCGCAACACCAAATGGGTCGTCAATGAAACGAAATATTCGAAAAATTTAATACCATTTCCACGAACTCCTGTTCGCACTGATACACTAAATCAACAATATGTACAGTTATTTGCGTATATTCTAAAAACGAAATTCATCGTCATACAAATACACCGAACATACCCGTACTAGGCATACGTTGAATTGAACGCTAATGACGCAGAAGATTAAAACAAAACACGGCCGAATCAAAAAGGGAACAAAAACGTCGGATAATAATCCGCACAGATATCCGTATAAAAGGCGAGCGCGAGCGGCAAACATCCGCTAATGTATTCGCTTCACGTATAACGACAACCAGTAAAATCCGGTTAAGGTAAAGATACGCCCCGGTTAATCTCGACGCCCTTTGATTTATGGCTGTCACATTCTTTGTTACGTAAGTGTTAATTTTGAGATGACAACGTAATTAATGGCGGGCCATTTATCCCGTTGTATTTTGACGGGGGAATAAGGTCACAGGGAAGATGGGAGATAAAGATTTTTTTTTATCTATATTAGTTTTTATCATGAAAAATCTAAAATAAACAATAACTTACTAACTTACATACTAGATGCACAATCAACGAGAAACGACAACCAAAAAATATCCGAGCTGCATCACACGTACATACAGGTAAGGTTAAATTTTAACATAAAATTATTCATTTAAATTTTGACCAAATTTGCGTCAGTCAAAAGGTACAAAAGCATAAGCGTACTATATCATTATGACATGCAGAAATTGGATGCAAATTCTGTCCAATCGACGAAACGGGCAGAATTTTGACACGGATACTTTTAAGTAAGTTGTATTGTATTGTATCTAGTAAGTTTTTTGTTTATCTAAGTAAAAAACCGATTCATTAAAATAAAATTTATTCAAGTTTTTATTACTAAAGAGGCAAGTCACAATACAGGCAAGGATCATATTCTAGGTCAAGGCTACGGTGCGCATTCCTCAAAAAATGTTATACTTCGTGACGGGAATTGTATGCCCAGTCTCTTTTTATACTGACTCGATGCAAAGGATTACATTCATTGATTGTATCGATCGTATATATTAATCGTATCGATCGTATTTATCCCTATATCTTAATTACCAGTATATTGGCCTGTATGACCATAGAGATCTTGCGTTTGAATGTCAACAGTCGCATTTAAAATGTATAACTGCTAAGCAAAGACGGCTTTTAATTTCATTAAAATAGGTAAGTTTATTGTTTATTCATTATCTTAGTTGCATCATTTATTAAGGGTGCAACTTAAATATTAATAACAGTGCGTCATTTTATAAGCTAAACTCGTGATATCATTAGTCTTAATGACATATAAAATCTATGGAATATTCATAAAAAGATGAAAAACATAAGAGTACAGCGTTTGAGAAATCGCAATGCTATTTTTTATTCAAACAGCGGTACTGCAAAATACATATAAATTCGGTTAGTAGGTCGTCGGCGAACTGTGAGAAACAGATTGCTCGGGGAGAGGAAAAACAAAAAGTTTTTAAAGGTTTTAACCAAAGTCGAAAAAAATAGCGCGCCATTTTGGTGGCAGTTTTTCAAGGTGCCAGGAGTTTAGGTGCTCGCCCACAACGTTGACGATCGCGCCAGTCGTTTTATTGTAGCTTTGGCCTAGTTTCGGAATTAATTCTACCTACAATTCTACCTTTGCCTACATTATTTTTAGTAAGGATTATGTCACATAAACGTAAGGATTGTTACTGATAAGTTCTACATAACAAACGCGCATTTATTACAACTTTTTAAATTTGATAATTGTCACGTCAAACTTAAAGGTCCTTGTTTAGTTTAAGATATATACTCTGTAACGTAGTGGTAAGCGCAAGTTTAGCAAAGATCACAATGGTCGGTCGTTGTTATGCCTCCGTGCTTCGGATGTCACGTTAAATCGTTGGTTCAGGTTACTATCTGAGTATGGAGTTCCTTAAAGTCCAACAATCCACATTGGGCTCGCGTCGAGTTAGGATGTAAGCTCCCCAAAGCCTTGCCGGGTCCTTTTTTGTAGGAAGGTCGAAGGTGATCGCTTGATCGATGGATTGATACTTTAAATCAGGATGAATGGGCCTAATACTTAATTTTAAAGTGCCGGCAACGCATTTCTGATACCTCTAGTAGCTCTGGTCTTGCAAACTTTCATGTGCGGCGGTGTCACATACCATCAGGTGAGCTCTAGCTTGTTTGCCTTCTAATTCATAGAATAGAATAGAATATTTTTTATTTGTGAAACATAGGTTAAAACATAGTATAGATGACAAAATTATATGATACGTCCCACTACATTTCCACCTTTGTCAAGGTATACAAATATAATCACATGATTTATTCATAGATTAACAATTAATAATGAAATGAATAAATACAATAAAATGTCAAAATAATAATAATAATGAAACATTAATTTAAAGTAAAATAAATAACAAGATGTCAATTTATACATTTCAAGATAAGTCAATACTTTTTGAACTATTGTGAGTACGAGTCATGCACAAAAAAATTAAAAATTTACGAATCATGTCGTCATTTCAAGCTTTGTCATTTAAATAGTCCTCAATTGAATAATAAGTTTTATCTAATAATAATGTTAATAAACGTTTTTTAAATATTTTAATTGGCAATAACTTTCAGTCATTCGGAACTTAATTAAATATTTTTGAAGTCATGCCAAAGACTACAGTGAAATAGTTTTGTCTTACATGGTTTTGCACATATTCTATTTCCATGTCTGTGACTCCGTAGTGAATTATTTTCTGAAAATTTAGTAAACTCATGCTGATTTTGCAAAACATATATTGCCACTTCGTAAATGTATAAAGGAGGAAGTGTTAATAATTTCATTTTCATAAAAAAAGGAATGGCCAATAGGTATGAAGTAGAAAGAAACAATGTGAATCGATCTTACAAAAAATCGGAATGATTAGTAATAGGGATGATGACAATTTTTTTTTCTGTTATTATATCAATGGACCGCATAATAATAGAAACGATGGTAAAAAAATTACTACGTTAACATTAAAACTCACACAGATTTTCCAATTCTAAAAACACATTAATGGACTTTCCCAAAAACGCTTCATACAAATGGCTACCTAGTTATGACGTCACGCATCAGTAATTTGTACGCATAGTTTGTGAATTTTGTACTACAACTATATTAAATGTTGCGTTTACTAAAACGGTTTCATAGCAAAAGTTGCTTTAAATTGTATGTGTTATCCTTTTGTTAACTAATTTTTGACAATTAATGTACTTTAAAAATGGACTTGCCCATCTAACTTTGAAGACTAATAAAATTCATAAAACATGAGTTTTCGAGCTGAAAGTAAGCACATTGTTATATTTAACCCAGATTTGTAATAATATGAAATAGTTCTCACGATTTCAGGACCCAGTCATCATGCCTATTGTATGCGTGGCTGAAAAACTCGTTTATACATCACATCACCATCAGCTCCTCATTGTTACGTCCTCACCGAGAGGCACGAGCCTACCCGTATACATTGATGATTGATATTACATACTTTTTTGTCAACGCATCTTTACGTTGAACGCAATGTTGTACCCAAACTGGTGAAAATCGCCCACAGTGACTTTATCTATAAGGTCACCCCGTGGTATTCGAACCCAAGACACCTGATCATCAGATCACGGAGGCAAAGTATAATGGTTAAATTTCAACAATACGTGCATCGCGACTCAACCGAGTTCCTCATTGTATCCCGGCTTTGATCCGGGCATAATAAGCGCCCAGTTTCAGCGATGAGCAAGTGATTGGAAAAATTCAAATAGGTAGTTATATTTATTTGTTTAAAAGTTAACAACATAATTCATATACAAACCTGTGTGCGAATAATGAAAAAAAAAATTGGCTAAGCGCGAGTCGGAATCGCCCGTGGAGGGTTCCGCAGCAGCAAGTATCATAAAATAAAGTAATTTTTATTTACTTAGTCACCTACTACAGCTTTAATATGAAAAATAGTGGTTCACGGTTTAGGACGTATAAAAAAAACTACACATCAGAAATCGTTCAAACTAAATTTCGTTGTTATATTTTATGATAATGTACATCATATATTTTTTTTACTTTATCAAGCCCATAGTTTCGAAATTAGAGGGGGGGGGGGGCACAATTTTTTCAACTTTGGAAGTGTCTCTCGCGCAAACTATTCAATTTACAAAAAATGATATGAGAATCCTCTTTATCATTCCCAAGCTCTACATATTGATAACCCACACGTGGAGGTACGTTGAAAATTTTTTTATTGAGTTTCAGTAATTCAATGTTCGATGTATGGGTATTAAAACCCAATAGCGGTTTACAGAAAACATATACGTACAAAGTATAAATAATGTAGTGCTTATAGTTTCGGAGAAAAAAAGGGGTTGTGTTATTCGGACGGACGGACAGACAGACAGACAGACTTGACGAATCTATAAGGGTTCCGTTTTTTGCCATTTGGCTACGGTTACCTAAAAACGAAAATAAATCTACAAAAACATTGTAACCTGCCAAAGTTGATTTATTAAAAAACTTTTTTTTAGTTTAATAGGCGAAACCAATAAAAAAGTATCACGCGTCATTTCCTCAACACTAAAGCGCGTTCACCGAGGCGGCCATGTTTTTTAATCGTCACAAAAGCCGCGTCAAAATCGTGTTTTTCGTTACAAAACAACAATAAATAGCGGGCTAACCTTCGTGAACGGCTGGAATATTCATGAGCGCAATAATGCGTTATAAACTGAAATGTACAAAGCGTTCGCGGGTTAATCTGGCCCGGTTAATATATGCGCGACGCGGCACGGCCGCGGCATTCTACGGGTTACGGCAGTCATTCTCAAAGTATCAAGACGGTTATCTTATATTCTAAAGACGCATTAGATTTTTTTCCATGTATTTGTACGTTCTTGGATTTTTATTCCTTCTTACCGAATCAAGAGAACATCTCACTCTCTTTTTTCAATGTAGCGCAGTCCACTGCTGCACCTAGATATCCTCCGCGACAGTTTGTAAGGCGGCGATCACTCGGCCCGAAGAGCGTTGGACGCAACGCTTGCCAAGTCGCAGTCTCCAGTCCAAAACAGTTACAGAGGTCAAATTAAATCTAGATTTGCTGACTTGAAGGTCGTGGGTGTAAATTTTTCCATTTAATATTAAAAATGTCTTAATTAACTTTGAAATTCTCTGAGCGCGAATCAATGACTTATTCATCAACTCGCTGGCGGGATACTCGCTCGCGCGAGCGTGTTGGCACATTTCCATAATACCTATGTGTAGGTATTATTATTAGTTCCTACCGAGTTGAAAGGTTGAGAAATAGTGGATAGAGCCTAATGCCTAGAAGTGTAATGCAATCCGCCTTAGCTTATGGGGCTGGTTGAGTTACGGATCTTTAGTAAATGTCAACAAAATTTAGTATTTGAGGTAAGATGCATTAGAGCCGTGTTTCATGTTATTGTAATATTTATTTGTTTATACTGTGGTGGAAAAAGTCCCAGGATATAAATAACTTTCTCCTCGTAATACATCTGGCCATTTTGTCAAAGTATTTTGAGCTTGAAAACGGGTACTGCCACATTCAACCAGCAATTTTTCTACAGGATATTTATTTATTTATGGATATTTAAAATGGATCATGAAAATGTGCAATGCCTCTTAAGATATTTAATAAGTATTTGCATGGTAGTATTAAAACCAAGTTCCCACAAAAACCATCAAATAATAAGATCAGTTCTTCATTCGCTGCAGGCAGAACCACTTTAAAATGAGTTCTTGACTAAAGTCTTTCAAACTCAGCAAAAATTTAAAAGAATTGAAGCCAAGGAAGTACACGTTGAATCTTAAAAGAAATATATTCTCGATTAAATACTTTTCGCGTTATTTTTTATACAAGCACACGTAATATGCCGCTCATTGTAAACTTGACGAAATTGAGATTAGTTTACCTTGTAATTTCCGTTTATTATAACCTGATAAATGATCAAGGTGACAGTGACATAGTTGTCATAACTGTGTACCTTATCCCTTATCCAGGCAGTGGTAAACATATTCCCACCATAAGTTTAACCTTATTGTGTAAATCAACAAAGTTCAAACCCAATGAATTTGAAAAACCCGTATAACCTATAAGAATAATTTTATGCCTCAAAAAATTGCCTAATCTTAAATAGTATTTTTTATTCTGTGAGTGTATATTTCAATATATAGCAAAGGAACCCCGTAACGGGAAACACCCAAACGCCTCGAGGCAGGACTTTGATCATGCGTCAGATTCTATGTAACATTATAAATAACGGGAAATGTTATATCTTAGATACACAAGTAAAAAGGATTTATTGTGAATTTCAAAAGGAATTTTAGATAACGATTTCGAATAATATACATGAGAAGTTATTTTATTTTCAACAAAAATCGCTTACAAAGAAAAATATCAGTTTAGTGCAGAAAATTAACAAAGTGAATATAAAAATAATAACAATATCTTTTGGAATTCCCTTCATCATCACTTTCATCTTACTTCAAAAGCAACTTACAACGTCCCATTCTTTCTTCTCAATTTTGTTTTCGTAAAGCGCAACATTAGTCTTCTTCATATCGAATGGGGAGCCCGATGTATAAACAATGGGACGAATACTTCGCCAGTTTTAAAACCTTCTCCTACGGCTGTTATGTATAAACGTTCATATAAAGTCGGGAATTATCTTTCTTCTTCCGCAAAAGAATCTTCCAATCTTATCAATCTGATAGTAGGTACCTAATCCTTATGAAAATGAAAAGTGTTTATTCAGTTTAGGTCCTTACAGAACACTTATGCATGTCAAATGACCTCTGGTTCGGGAGGTAGTTTTCCACTGAGAAAAACCAGCAAGAAACTCAGTAATTACACTTTTTAAAAAAATGTGTTAAGTATCGAATCATTTGTAATCAAAATAATTATAAAAAGCAAATTATATTTACAATTTTTATCATATTAAATGTAGGTAAAATTTTATTCTACAGAAATATTATTAAGCAGTTAAGTATTATATAATCTAAATAGATGATAACAAAAAAATAAAATAAATCACTCACTACAAACACTCACTAGTCCGCATTGGGCCCATATGGTGGATTACTGCTCAATATCCTCATGGCATGGGGACATCTTTTTTATGTTATGACTGTTATGAGTGTACAGGACGATCAGGACGCTCACCAGCTGATGGTAAGTGATACGCCCGACCATGACAGAGCGGCATTGAAGGAGATCAACAACTGATAGACAGTTATTATTATCCGTCAATGCCGCACTGCGCCCGTCACCCGAGACAACAGATGTTAGGTCCTCCCGGTAATTTCACTAGCTACAGTGCCTTCATCCCGAAACACAAACGTGCACTCCTGTTTCACGGCACGATAACTGGCATCGCGGTGGTACCTACCTAGACGGCTCAGTATCGAGTCTATAGACTGATGGTCATGATGCATACTACTAGATTGGGATTCCTCTATCTATTTGCATTATTGAAGGTTTGTGACCGCTACTTACCACGGACAGTCCAGTTTGGGTGGACGCTTGACCGGAGCCTCATCATCATCATGATGGTTGACTGAAGCCTTATTGGAAATTAAATTAGATAAACGATTCTCGCTTAAATCATTTCAAAATTCTTAGTCTTGATAAGAAAAGACACATGTTTACCTATTTTTGTGTAAGTGGGTTGCTCAGACTTATCAAAAAAGTTTTTTTTTATATTCCAAATAAATAAGATCATTTCTCGAGATATCTTATTTAAAGATTTTAAAGCAAAATGCTCAAAAACCAATCTTGTTAATTTCTCCGCTGTTAACAAAATACAATTTAGTCATTAGTCACGCTCGTCTCTGATTTTAGAAATTAATGTTATCTCACTGCGCAAATTTAAAGTTATTCTTTCTTTGTTCTTCATTGATGTCCTAATAATAGCTTTTTTATATATAATTTTATTTTTAAAATTTTACTTAGTTACATATAAATAGAATGTGTAAAAGTCATAAATTGGTGCATGTCGATTGTCGTGGCAGCCTCTAAGTATTACAGCGATTTGTAATGTTACGTTTGAGTGAATAATTGTACACGAGACCATCATTTGTTACGTTTGTTGTTCTTAAATAAATAAATATAAGTAGATTCCAATAGCGGATGAAGACCCTTGTATTATACACTTTCTGACGTATTATTTCAAACTTTCCCGTACGACATAACCTCATTAGACCCATGCTTAATAAGGTTTTTCACTCATATGCACGAAAAATGAGGTCCCCTTGGAACCTAGAAAATACAATGACCCTTAAGTATCCCTTAATGTAATAAGTTAAGTATTAAAACGTTTATAATCACGAAAAAGGCCTTTATCCAGTGAAAACCGTTTATAATTTAGGAAAAACCGTGTTTATTTTTTATGATATAGGGGCAAACGAGCAATCGGATCTTCTGATGGTAACACCGCTTTAGTTTGCAATACCAGAAGGCACTGCTGGCTTTAAATGGGTATACGCCCTTTTTGAAGAACGCCAGATCGTATCGCTCAGAAAATAATGCCGGCAGTAGCTGATTCCACAACTTTGTTGTCTGTGGTAAAAAAAATACAACAAAAAGAGCTAGTTCTTCCCTTTACACGCTTTTTCAAAACTTTAAGTGAAATTACCAGGTATAAGAGACTTAACATCTGTTGTTTCGGGTGACGGCCGCAGTACGGCGTTGATGGAGGATAATATCTGTGTATCAGGTGTTGGTCTTCTTCAATACCGCTCTGTCATGGTTAGGCGTATCACTTACCATCAGGTGAGCATCCTGACCGTTCTGTACACTTATATCATTAAAATACACGAAAATTACCACCAGCCAGGTAATCTCTTTCTTAATACCTATAATAAATAATTCGAAACGTTCCTATAAAAAAAGGACAATAAAAGCCACGAAACCGCTAGTAAATCAATATTAACCTATATTGTAAGCTCTCAGACATAATAACTTCTTAACAATATTACAGTAGAGTACCGAAATATAACATGGGAACACCGTCGTTACTGGCCTTTGTTTCGGCTTTTTCTAATTACAACGCCATCTGTCATAATAAACCGACAACATGAACGGGGAAGGATGGCTTGTCGGACGTATTATTATTTATTATCCGACATTAGTGGTGGAAAAAAAATGAACATTATGAATAATATAATGTATGCTGCTATATGTGCCTAAGCGTATTTATATAATTCTCTTTATGACTTCGTACTACATGTCATATCTAGAATTCAGTGATACGGACATGACATTAAAACATACAAGAAGCGTCGGTGGCTCAATGGTGTGGACTTTTGCCCTCCTACTGGGAGGGCTGTAGTTCAAATCCCGCCACGTACCAATGTGATTTCGAATTTTCGAAATTATATGTACGTTATCCGACGCTCTTACGGTGAAGGAAAAAATCGTGAGGAGAACCGAATAAAATTTATATATTACGTAGCTACGATATTTCTTTTTAATTAATACCAATTTAAACATTTTACCTATATATATATATGACCATTTTATGGTCACATGGTCACAAGAAGGGAAAGTGAAAAGGCCAGCTTCCGAAAAACCTTCATGAAACAAGGCAGGCGTAGTGTTTTGCGAGCAAGTAAGGTTGCCAAAGAACAAGAACCCTCTTCCCTAATTCCTTTCATCTTTCGCTTATTAAAGGTCGACAAGGCACTTATGGCTCCATCTGGGCTACTAGGGTCCATAAGCAACGATAACATTATCATCATCAGCTCAACGATTAACGTCCACGACCATGTATCGCTTTTGTATGTCACCTCACTGGTCAAACATCTTCGTTCCCTTCCTCTCCTTAACTTCCCGAACGATATCACTTACCAAATATTTGCAGAATATTCGTTTGCTTTCCTATGCGATAAAAAACAAACAAGGTTCTTTTAAACTAGAAGCATTAGACTAAAAAAACAAATTGACAGCTAGAAATCCTTGAAGACCTTGAAAGCTAAATTAGTTCCCGGCTTCTATCCAGCGGTATATGTAGAAGCTTCTTGTGTAATATTTTATGAAAATTCCATTAATAATAATATTTTAGTCTGTACTGAAAATATAAGGTATAATAACTTTTAAATTGAATATCCTGATCGAATACAAGTGAAGTCCCTTAGGAAACACTAATGCTGGCTTATATTTAGTGATGGAGCAACTTGTATCGATATTTCTAAATAGTTAGTCGACTTAATTTGACGAGAGGTTTCTTTGAAATTCAGAAGTTAGTTAGCCTTTCAAAATCTTCAGTTTAATAAGTTGTGTCTATAGAAAGGAAAATTTTTACTCTTCAAAATTGGGATGTTGATCTCTGGGTCTTACCGAATTTGGAATCATTATTAAATCGTAATAATTTCATAATGAGCAATAGCTCCAACTTTCGTTACGATTATTCTCATATCAAATCCTAATTTCTTGGGTTACAAAAAAGTTTTAGAAGAGCGACAGATGATTTATCTTGTGAGGTCATAGTGCTGTGATGACATAAAATGCTAGGAAATGAGTCGTATTTTGGAGATGAAAAGTTTTTGATTTGCAGCCCTATTGTTTCCAATCTAACTTGACAATTCATATTGCTTTGCTTTGTTAACAAAAGCAATGATTACCTTTAAACTTTTTTTTATCGACAAACATTGTAACAATTAGATACATCACTAGTAAAACTTAAGCACCTCGATTCAGTCTCGGAGTGCCTTTCAAGACATTGTCTTAAGTTTTTTACGAGGATCTGTCTTAAGATCTTCGTTAGTTCGTGTCAGCTTCTAATTTTGATGTTCACTATTTTAGATTCTGTTTACAATTTATGTAACGATATTTTGTTTATAAACTCTGTATTTCAGGCAACAACTTTTATACTAGTTGCTAGTTTTATACTTTTGTAGATATATACACAAACATAAGCCTACAAAGTCCGACTACAATGATAGACTTTCCCATACTGGCTATGGGAAGTTCGGACCGTAACCCACTATTTGGGCCCAGTGCAGATTGGTGAGTGTTAACGACTACCACCCTTAGATATAAGTTGGGCTTATTGTGCCTTCTGAAGCATTGAGGGATAGGAAATGATATTCTGCGGATACCCATCCCCACGTTCGACCATTGTGGTAACTGTTTGACTTGTGCGATCGTTAATCGCACGCGTTAACCACTACGCCATCGAGCTCTACAAAGATGGGTTAAAACATAAATTTAACTGATTACATGGTCTAGAAGAAACACATATTTTTTATTCGACACAATAAAACATTACATTCAATAACATAAGAACACATTATAGAGACGGCAAATATTATAAAAAAACATAGAATTATAAAGAAACATAGTCATTAAAATTTTATCAAAATTTGTCAACTTCAAATAAAATGAGTTGGCAAGTGGAATCTTATGGCTAAATTCTGATAACATTAAAGTTACATGAACAAAGATGCCGAGAGAGTGCGATAGCTCATGACCTCATGACGAACAATGCGAATGGGTGAAAGGTAGGCCTTCTTTTACAGCTGTTTAAGTAAACGCAGTACCTATATAGTTTAGTAGGGTCAATGCAGTTCAAAACCTGGACTCCCGGTGGGTGGGGAAGAGGACATAAATCGGCGCAAAATGCGCAGTCTACGATCAACCGATTAATGGTTTCAGCTCACGCAACGGTGCAGTTAGGGAAAAAATGGTTGAGAAACGTACATATGAACATCAGTTCCGTATATAAAACCGTAAAAACTTAAAATTTCATCCTCACCACCTAGAAGAATGGAAGACCTGGGGGTTACCGCAATCTCTTAAAACAGTATTGTTATAATGATACGTCAGCATATTTGTACCAGAAAAGACGAAGTAATATTATTGTAACACTGTTTTAAGTGATGGTGGTTAGCCCCCTTTACGTTTTTGTCGTAATTCTTTAATCTCTGACGGTTCCAAAAACTAGCATCCAAATTTTTCGGTACTGACTTTTCAGTTTCATATGCATGAGTTGGTACCTCAATATCACATGATTTAACAGTCATCGTCTTCGTATAAATGCCGGGTTAAAGGCGAGATAGAAAGTGCAATAACTGTCATCATCATCAGCTCATTAAACGTCCCCACCGAGGGGCACGAGCCTACCCGTATAGGGTGATTAGGCCTTAGTCGTCCACGCGGGCCCAGTGCGGATTGGACGACCCCACACACAACCTTCGAATCTCTTCGCAGGTGTGCATGAAGGTTTCCTCACGATAAGATAAGCAATAACTGTATACAGTAAAATCTCTAAATTATAAACTGCATTGTGGTCCGTCTTTCGGGTTATTTTTTGTGTCACAAAGACAGTATTTATCTTCGACTTTAATGAGCTCAATAAACTGTCGAAACTGTTTGCGTCTTTTTCAGGTACCATTTCCTAATAAGGAATATACGGGTGCGAATACGAAACGAATATCAAATATAAATTTAATAGTACCTATGTATTTGTATTTGGCATATTATTGTAAATTAACAATATTTCTATTTTATATGGCTATGGAAAATTTAATAAAGGAATGAATTTAAGTATTATATTATTTCAACGTGACAAAAGCTACTTTTTGGCCCAGTCAACAGGTAATGTTTGTATAGGTATTTTTTTATTAAAAGCTTTGTGAAAGGAAATAAAAATATATAATGGAACTCTAAATTCCATGTTACTTTACTAAGTTTGCGGTCATTTTGTTGGTAACAAAGTTATATTATGACGTCGAGTTTTTCCCTGTTTTAGTACTCTTAATGGCGGTCAATGCAGAAATGATGTTGTATGGAAAGTTGGAAACGGCCTTATGATATTTTAATGACAGCAAGTAATACTTTGTTTTTTGTTTCTAAATACAGGATCGGCATTGTAGTTATATTATAAAATAATCATTCATCATCATCATTACAGCCTAATTATGTCCACTGCTGAACGAAGGCCTCCCCTAATGATTTCCACGCGGACCGATCCCTTGCAGTTGACATCCATCTGCTACCCGCCACCTTAACCAGATCATCCGTCCATCTGGTTAGGGGTCGGCCTACGCTTCGCTTTATAAAATAATAAATATGTATAATATTTTGTTTTTAATAAATTTGTTTGTTTAATGTATTTAAAGTAAATTTATACTTATTTAAATATTAGTTTAGCCTAAATACCTAAAATAATTTTAAAAATAGTTTAAATAAATCAATGTAAGCATAAACTCTTAAAGCTGGATATTCAAAACAGACATAAATGACCTTGATGATAACTTAAAAATATGTTTTAAAGTTTCGTAACTAGTTTTTAATATTGTATGATTCTTTATTTGAATAATAAATTTATGACGTCAAATGAAAATTTTATTTTCATACTTATTTTCTTTGTTGCACATAAAAATAGTCAAATTAACTACAACTATTAACTATAACTAATGCAGACGATTGAAATGTCTTATGTAGGTATGTTTATTAGAATATAAAAATATCCACTGACATTCACACATCGCTATCTAGACCCAAGTTAAGCGTGAAGCCTGTATTATGGGTACTAAACAAGGGATAAACATACTTATATACATTATTTTTTTGTAAATACATACATAGAAAACACACAGACCATTACAAACAGACATGGTCATGCACACAAATGTTTGTACTGCCCGGGGATTGAAACCCGGAACCCTTGGTGTTGCAGCCACGTCTCAACCGCTATACCAAATGGGTCGTCAAATATATGTTTATGTCTCGTAGGTACGAGCATATTTGAGTAAGATTGTGCTTTTAGTTTATTGTTATCTAAGTGGCAGTGGGCTGGTCACGTATGTCGCAGAACCGATGGCCGTTGGAGCAGACGAGTTCTGGAGTGGAGACCGCGTCTCGGCAAGCGTAGCGTAGGACGCCCTCCGGCCCGATGGACCGACGACTTGCGAAAGGTCGCTGGTGGAGGCTGGATGAGGAAAGCGGAGGACCGGGATATCTGGCGCGAAATGGGGGAGACCTATGTCCAGCAGTGGACTGCGATAGGTTGAATAGGTTTATCTAAGATTGTGTATTCAAACAACTTGTTATGTTTTGAGTTTGATAAAAAAAAACTTATTTTGAAAGAAAATATATTTAAAGCCTCCTCCCTAAATTCCCATATAACTGTGCTATTACAGCAATTATTTACGATATGGACCCCATAACATTGGCCACGGTTGCTGAAGGCTTTTTGACATTTTTTTATCGAAGGGATCAAAGACTGAAATTTGTCGAAGACAAGCAACGCGTAGAAGGGTCCCAGAAAATCCCCAGGCAGTACTAACATTTGTGTGCATAAACATGTCTGTTTGTAATCGTCTCGGCGTTTTCTATGTATAATATGTATGTATTTACAATACATATATATATTGTATGCTTGTCAGTGGATTTTATTGTTATTATCGTAAAACGCTAATTTGGTACGCTTTGTTATCACTGCATACATAAAAAACTTTGGCAACAAAATCAATCAATTATGACGTTATTTCGACAACTTCGAAGTGAAGGACCGGGATATCTGGCGCAAAATGGGGAGACCTATGCCCAGCAGTGAATTGCGATAGGTCGAAGAGAGAGAGAGTATGTGTGGATGTCAAATAGATCAAGAAGACCTTTATTTTATTTTAAAAATAATTTACTAAACTAAATTAGTATAAATAAAGCACCTGAATTATTTTTAAAATAGTACTTAAATGATTTTTCTTATCCAAAAAATATATACTTATAAGGTTAATCGTACTACGTATGTCTTTGCTTGACAATTTTCATACAAAATAAACCTCATTTGAATATTAAACTGCAAAACTGAATTCCCCATTAATAATTAAAGGTAGTACTAATTACTTTGTTGCAGTAACAATGTCACTATAGTTACAAACCCGTTAAGGCTACAATGTAGACAAGTTTACGAACGTTTTAGTGCCTTGAATTTACTTTTAAAGTTTTCACGACTCAGGTTGGCAAGTCTTTGCATACTTGCGACGATATTGTTGCCAAAGTCGCTCTTGATTATAAGAATACCTGTGTTTTGTAGTTTTTATGTACCAGCTGTAATGGGACCTGACACCATTATTAAGGGCGTAGGCTAAACATACGTGATAGTGGTGTAACCAGACAAAGAATTTTGGCTTTGGGACCTTTCTAGACATAACCAAGCTGGGTACAAGATTTTCCATAAAATGCTGGCGAATAGATACCCATTCTATTGTAAAGACCCTGTATCTGAATACTATTATATGAAGTCCATAATATTTAGAGTTGCTGGCATTTTGTGCGAATCCTGTCGTATAGAAAAATCCGTCGTGAAATATGCCAAGGGAAAGATAAAAGTACTCTTAAATTTGACGGGTTCCATAAATAAACCGAACTTCTCCACCCAAAAATGTAGACTAACGTTTTCAACGTTATTTTTAGTTTTTTCGTATAACTATTGAACACATTCGTCAAATTACACAATATTCCAACACATACAACTTAACACCTAAACCGAATCCTGAAAATTGGAGAGGCTATTGTCCAAAAGAGAAGTTTCATTACCGTCCTAATAATAGTATTATTGATAGCAATATAACATTACAAGTGCTAACTTAAATCTGACGACGCCATTGTAAAGCGGAATCACACAAAACGCCTGCCACATAATATCCCCAATCGTAATAAAGATATTGTAAAAACTGTACTGTAATTGGAATTTGAATGTATGTACCTTATCTGTACGTACAGTAGAGATTAGGTACATATATGTGGCCTATGTACCGTATCCCTTCTGTATATTCTTATGAAATGGCAGAAAAACGCCAGAGGCCAGCCGCCCAACCGTAATAGCCCGGGTACATGGCCGATATTAAAACCGTACGTTTTTAAGGGTGCGAAATCGAACTGCCCTAAATAGAACGGGTGTTTACGAGAAAAACCACCGACTGTTATCTTTTATTGAGTGTGACACTAAATTGAGAGTGCCTTTGAAATAAGTTACTCGAATGGGAGTATTATTATATTTAACTTATTTGAGAATTAAGGAAAACAATGTTACCTACAATATATATTTTCGACGTGATAACACTGCAAATGTCTTATTCCTTTTACCAAATAATACTGGAAATTTATTTCCTTACCAAACTTTAAATTTATTTTAATTTATTTAATTATTCATACGAATGGCTAATAGAGGATTGGTTATTAATAATTGGAACTAATAATAATTGGAACTGCCATTGTACGCCTTAGGGATACGAACTTAAAAACTTTTAAATTTGTCGCCCTTGGCACTAGTACAGACTGTCTTAATATAAGTCTACTACAGCTTTAAAGTAAGATACTACTGAATACTAATAAACGTCACTAGTAAGCTTTAGTAGGTGACCGTTGTCCCTTACCTCTAGATGGGCTGTATCATAGTTTGAAGCCTGTATTCTAGAACGAGACTCGAGCATTGCTCTTTACTTAAATAGAGTTAGAAAGGGATGCCGCTATTTATCGTATATAGCGGTATCTCTTTCTAAATCGATTTAAGTAAAGATCAACGTTGAGTCTCGTTCTAGAATACGGGCTTTAAATACCAACATTACTAAATGCAATCGATGAAGGATAATTTTTAGGCGTATTATTTACACCGATAGAAGTTATCTGCTAAGGTTGATTTACGTGGATATCTTTGAAGAAATAAATTATCATTCTTACCTCAAATTTCTTGAATGATGAAGAATCAATTATACGGTTTAAGTTCACAAATCACAACTCGGTTCGTACTTAAAATCTACTATTTGTATAGGTACACATACGTAATATATATAAAATACACAGATTTCTATGTACAATATGTATGAATTGAAAAATATATTAACCGTACATTAATTGGAGCGAAATGGTTATGTGTTGATGTCCTTGTATATTTTGCACACAACGCAGTTTTTAGGGACACTCGAAACTGGGCGTAACAATTCGGGCCGAAATTACAAACGGCACAGTCGCAGGGAACGTAAAAATGTCATAAATTCGAACGCCTA
Organism: Leucinodes orbonalis; assembly: GCA_019425675.1. Classification (NCBI taxonomy): domain Eukaryota; kingdom Metazoa; phylum Arthropoda; class Insecta; order Lepidoptera; family Crambidae; genus Leucinodes; species Leucinodes orbonalis. The sequence goes on from PQWD01004244.1 coordinate 207,482, forward strand.
TTAACTTTTTATGGGCCACAATCTAAGTCGCGATCGAGTTCTCAAATCGCCACCGTTCGATACTATTGATATTAACAATCGATAACTGGGGGTAACAGTGTAAAATGTGGCACCAAAATAAGACCTTATGCTCTCACTATGGCAAATTGTCTAGGAGGTTTCTATACATAAAGTGTATGTTTTCAAAAAATTCAAATCAGTCTTCAATATTTTTGGCCCGACCTTTATACTCTTTACCTATGACATAAATTTGCGAATACACTGGATAGTGACAGAAGCAATAGCATCTCATCTTAAGATGGGCTGGCTGGTGAGTTGTCATATTATTTCGAAAATAAAGGATAAAGAAATCATATATATATTGGGCGCTGCGGCCACTTTGTCATCGGCGGCCATTTTGAGAGTTCACTCTATCAAAATGGACGGTTAGGGTAAATGACGTCGTTATATCAATAAATGTTTAGTAGATTCTTTTGTGAGCTATATATTCCATTCCTTTACTGTTCGTGTAGGTGTACGAGTAAAATGTGTAACACTAGTGAGCAGTAACGCCTTATGTTAAATTCAATTCTGCTTATCATGGTCAGGCGTATCACCTACTGACGTCCTGATCACTTAATAGCATAAAAAACCTATAATGAAATAGTCTGGGTGAATTCTATGTGAAACATATTTATTTATATCTATTGTAATGATATATTTTATAGAAGTCCATAGTTTTAGTGGCTGACTTTGCAAATTGTGATTTCACTTCTACCTACAATATTAATTGTTAAGTTGCATAAGATCTGTACTTGTTATATTATGTATGGTTTTAAGTCAATAAAGTTATAAGTGCTTTTTGTAAGCCTCATCTGATTAAATGAATTTTGACTTTGACTTTGTATATATTATATTATTATTGATGTCATAGTTCAAAAGTTGTCGGTTTCGGGCATGTGCTGTGTGTCGGGAATAAATCATTGTTATAAGAGTTCTTACATCGTTCGGTAGCAAAGGTGTTTGCCTGTAACTGGTTGTGCATTGTGGCATGACTACTGATTTTGTATGATTTTTGTATTTAATGTATGTCAACTTAAATAAAAAAAAGCATTTGGGTCCCAAGCCCAACATTTATAGTACATAACGCAATTATATCTTACTCTCCTCCCACCACTTCGCATAAAATCAATCCAGGTAATTAGCGTGCAAGAGGTTGCCTGTAAATCAATACAGGCAACAAAGCGTCTGAACTGTAGCACTACAATTTAACTTTGTTCAAATTGAACCTTACGCCATTTAAAATAAGCTCAATCGTGTGCGAGTTAGTCTATTGTTCCCAGAAGCCCATTGGAGCACTAAAAGGTTCTAAGTTGAATTTCACACTCACTGTTCAGCACAAATAAATCGGGCAGTTAGGAGAACCGTTCTTTACAAGTGCTGCTGAAAGGTGGAGCACCTTTTGAAGAACAATCTATGAGATATTGGCGGCAAATAAACAACTTCTGAATATCTTGAAATAGCCATTAACTTATCTGATACTTATATAAGTACACAATTTGGTTTTTCACTTTGAAAAAATACCTACATAATAATTCGAATAATGTCTTAATAAGGATGATTGCGGGAAATGATGTCTTAACAACGTCTAAAGCGCACGGCTAGCTAATGAAATGATTTGACATTTTCAAGGTTAACAATTAACAGGATGTACCTAGCGGAACGGCAAGCTTTATATATATAGGAAACGCAAAAAACATTGTCTAAAGAAAGGAACTAATACGAGTAGGTATATAAATAGTAAGTACGTATCATCATCGACCTAAGGCGCCTAACTGAAGGATACAGACCCTCTCGCACATCACAGCTATGTACATAAATAAACTAGGTCGAACACTAGTTATATTTCAAATGATAAAATTTAAATATTTTGAATGGTCTTTTAAACAAGGATTTATGCAAACGGATAAGGAAGTTAAATTTACCATACAAGTTCCTATTGTAAACTAAAAAAACAAGTAAAAGTAATCACAAACCTAGTAAAAGAAAATTAGTTCCTACTACTTGGGACCTAGACCAAGATTTCCAGGTAATATTTTAACCCGCCCACGGAAGGCTTTGCAGTAACGCTCCTCCGTGATTGCTAACTTTAAGCTCTATAATTTAACAAGCCAGACAATAGTTCGGCTTGTTTAATATAATTTACCTTCGTTTTGTTCCGCATTAGTTGTTTCTCGTCATGCGATCCAATTTAAAATGTATAAAATACCTATGGAAACTTTTGAGTTATTTCATGCTATTTATAGTGTTGATTCAGAAGATTATAAAAAAATAATAGTTTGTAAGGTACGTATGGAACTAAAATTCAATATACCATTGTATTTAACATTGCATACATGAAAAGAGTTTATTCATAATATCATCCATTCATAGTTAAGGGTCATCATGGATTTCCCCGCTTTACTTACTCTTCAGCCCGACAAATAATGTAAGGACTTCATCGCTTTAAACATTGGCTTCCTTCAGAAAGAAATGGCTTAATTAACTCCTTGGGCACTGGCAAAAATCCCGCACAAATAATAATAATGTGACTGCATGTCTATTTCTATTTAATAGTATTACGACAGGCCGAAAATAAAACAAACTTACGAAAAAAAAACAAATATTTGTATAAAACGCGTTCCAAAGTTAAAAATTCAATTTACGCGATCAAACAGCGTGCGGTTTAAGCGGCCCGTGACGTCGCCAGATGAATAAATAATTGACATTTCGGAATTGGGGCCGAATCTTCGTAACGAGTTGAGAAAACAAATAAAGCCGGTCCGCGACTTATTATGCGGGGCAATAAATAATATAGCGGGTCCTACGGGTGCCGGAAACTGCTGGATATAATAGCAGCTTATTGCGTTTCGGAAATATTTAATTCAGCTACATTTTTTCATAGCAGCTTTTCATAGTGCGATGACATTTCAGCCCGACAGCCATTTTATAAAAAAAATAAATAATGAATTCCATTTTCAAAATGACGCATTACGTACTACTAAAGAATCTTCAAGTTAGTAAAATTTACTAAATTCGAGTGTGCGGTACTTTAATGCACAGGCTTACAATTATATTAATACCTTAAATTCATACAATGGTGTATTTCTTTTCTTAAAGTGGTCTTATTTATACTGCGTACCTACTATGTAGAAAACAATTACTATATATACATTTTTGTTCGCATGATTGTTGCTTGGTTAGCTAACATAATAGGTGTAAGGCTTTATTGTTTATATATTCTGAATTAGAATAAGTAGGCGCAGAGTAAATATCTGCAGATACATATCATATTAAATCGCAATAAGATCCTTCTGTGTTCGCGCCTTATACAAACAAATAAACTTGTACAACAATTAACAGCTCCATCGCTTCATAAATACAAAATCACTCACATTACCAGTTCAACAAATTGTAATTAACCAAAATAATTAATGCAATAATTTAGCAAAATTTTAATCGGGCAAAAAATTAAATTCTGACTGGCGTAAATTGAATATTTAAACGGGCATTTTACATCGGTTGTTCATTTGAGCTGAAAATCGATGGCCGTGTAGCGACCTATTCCGGGTAATGGAACTCGTAAACTATGCTTCGCTTGCTTCTATTAGGTTTCAATTAATTCAGCGTGCGCATGGTTCAGCAGCAAACCCCAAGGAACCTTACCGTCCAGTCATTGAGCCACCGACGATCTCTATTCCACATTGACATATAATGTGTCGATACTAAGTTGTTAAGAATCATGAGATCTTAGGAATCTCTTTCTTTTGAATCTGTCGCAGTCCACTGTCTCTATTTTGCGCCAGATATCCAACCTCCACCAGCGTCCTTTTGTCGTTACAACGAGGCAGTTTAGGCACCTGAATTCATACAAATCCTATCTACATTCTACAGGCATTCTTACAACCTGTTACGTCGATAGTCAACTATCGATAAAAATCGATAGTCGTCGATATTTAAAATAGTATCGATCGGCCTATCGATAGTATCAATAGTTGATGTAATTTAAGCCGATACAATCGATAGTTATGTCTATATTGAGCTTTGATACCATCGATAGTATTGCAGTGTATCAAAACTATTGTGCTAAACTAAGCATATAAAATATTTCTTTCTTTCTTTCTAGTATAGATGATTTTCGAGGTCAACTATCAATAGTCCAACTATCGATAGTTCGGCAACACTACTTACAACGCTATCTGTCAACGATATAAAGTAGGAATATAGAGGATGAAATTTGAAACCCTAGTCTTCTCAACCATTAAACCACGCCGGACTCCCTGGGTCCGCCTTGGTCTCGCCTTTGAGACCGATTGGAAGAAACAGAGAAAATGTCATTTGCTTCTACGATAAATTAGGGTTAAGTAAATAAATATCCACTAACATACGCACAGCGCCATCTAACCTCATATCTAAGCATTAGTCTATAATTCGGGTACTAAACAGCGGGTAAACATACTTATATACTTGTTTTTGTAAATGCTTCTTCTTTTATACTTATATACTTTTATTTGTAAATGGATCGAACCCGAAACCCTTGGTGCAATAGCCGACGTCTCAACCATTACAAACAATGGGTCGTGAAATAGACTATAGGATCCCCATACATGTAATTTGAGCGAGGAATATAATTCGAAATACGTACTTTCACGAACCAGAAAATCCTGTAGGTCGACCAAGTACGCCGCGCAGCGCATTGTTAATTTTTAATTATACTTTTACGAGCATTTTCAATGAACGGTTTTTATGGTGCTTTGTTAGGAAACGCTATGCCGCGATGAGGAGGGTAATGGGTTTTATGGTTTAGCTTTATCTTTTTAAAAATATTTTCTAGCCAGTTCTTATTTTGCCCACAGGGAAAGTTTTAAGCAAGTTAATTAACGAAGGAAGATAGCAAAGTACAGGTTTCCACTTTCCAAATCTAAACAGAGATATTTACCTATGTGTCAATAAAAATATTAATCAGCCAATTTTCATACACTGCTGATCATAGGCCTCCCCTAAAGATCAACCATACCAATCCAGCAACCCGCAGCTGCATCGATACTTGTATGTATAATGAGCCTACTTCTGTTTAATTTCCATAATACAGACTCCTTACTTAATCCGGTAGTTTCCACCATCCGCATTAAAATACCAAACCTTGTTTTTATAAAAGCGATCCTTATTTTATATGTCCTTTCTTCGATCACTTTTGTTTACTTATAATATTAATAAATACCCTGAAACTAATAAATATAAGGTAAATTGATGATAGTGAGAAATAACGTCACATATCACTAATCTCATACAAAATACATGAAAAGGTTCCTTTTTGACAGTTCATAAGAAGTACGTCAACGATTAGTGGTTTCAACTACCGGGTTCTGGACTATATGACGCAATGCGATTGTCTATGGATTGGATATTCATTATTATTACTTGTATAAGAAATGCAAAAGCATAATAAAATAAGCCCGTGAAACATTCAGTAATTCGTCCATTTTCCGGCGCTTTACAACAATATTCTAGCACATAAGCACAGTTCCTAAATCAAACAGAAAGCTGCAACACGTCGGGTACATCCGAACGGCTATGCAAAAAACCGCCGCGAGCAGTCGCGTCATCTGCAATATTTTTTACATGTACAGTCAGCATGATATATATTTGAACAATCATTTTCAAATCAATAAATGTGGAGGCAAACTGGAATCTGTTTTATACTCGAAAGAGTTAAGCTGTAGGTAGCTCATGAACCGCAAAATGTATTATCAAACATATCGAAAGTAAAGTTAATTCTCTCTCACTACAATCTAGGGTAGATAAATTTAAAACCTAAACGTAAATAATATGTGACTTATAGATGTTAAATGTAATACACAAAAATTTCGTGATTTTCGATTTGTTGGACTCATCTAGACGATGCTTTAAGATTTTTCATCAAACATGGTATGGATTCAACAAAAACATCAAACCAATACTAGATTTATCAACAGCAGGTAACAGTTACATCTCTTCGAACTTTTGCGGAAAATGTACGGTGTAATGTTTTTCGATTTACTCATCCAGCCTACACCTGTCCTGCCCACCTGCGTCTGGTGGAGGTTCGATGAGTGAAGCTTTCGTAGCTATCGAAGACGTGGTCTTCACTCCAGAACCCGTCTGTTCTAGCGGACATCGGTTCTGCGACATGCGTGACCCGCTCACTGTCACTTCATCTTGCTGATCGGACGAGTTATGTATGTAACTTAAGTTCTCTTAAGGATAACTGAGTTTCTAATTTTATATGATAGGGCGACCCCTAAGGAAGGGAAAAGAGGAAATGGCCTCGAATTTGTGAGTAAATATGAAAAAAAAATCGAAAAGTGATAAGTCCCAATTATATTTTGTCGACTATACTTCCATCGCGTTTTTCATTTTAACGAACTCGCGTATTGAGCCGTGTGTGACGCGCCGGATGCGACGTTTTCGTCTCTCGTCTCTTTTTGTGTGAGTCTTTTAGTTTCGTCATGTCATAACATTTTTCATGATTCGTCAACGAATAAAGTTGGGGCCGTATGTTGGAGTTTAAATAAAAACAAGAACACTGGCGATGTATTTCTGTTTAACTAGTTTTTTTATAAATTGCTTAAACTATTGTGGTTGTATTCATCAGGGATTATTGTTGGTTTGATTTCGCTTAGTTCCTTTTGAATTTTATGTTCCGTCAAATAAACTATACGATGGATGTAAGGATGACACGCAAAATCGTGAAGCGTTCCACATTTTTGAGCGAACACACTTTTAAAAGGCCAGCAACGTATTTCTGAAACTTCAGGTCTTGCAAATGTTCATGGGCGGTGGTGTCACTAACCGTCAGATGAACTGTATGCTGTTTACCTACTGTTCAATAAAAAAAAACTATACTAAAATACTGAGCATTCATTATTAAGGAATCTACTGCATTCTTAAACACTAATAGACTATTTATACACAAAGTTACCAAAGCTTGCAGACCCTGTGTTACATTATCATAGTTACACAGCAAGTTCAAACAAGGTGTATCTACAAGGTACGATATAGGCAGGTAACAAGCGGTTTACAGTTAAACACTGATTTAATCAATTCGTCGTAGGTAAGCCGTCACTGTAGGCATGATAGATTGTGATTAGTCTGAACGCCGGTTCGGTATAATACTATTCTCAATTTAATAGTTTATGATTAACGCTTAACCTGGTTTAGTTCTTTAGATCCGAGCGATAAGTAAGATAAGAGCGAAAAGCAGCGATTTTGCTGCTTGATCCGAGATGTTGTTGTTTTGTTTAACTATTTTTTAATATGAAAATATTTTTTCAACGGATGGTGCAGAATTTTTCACTTTAAAGTGTACCTAAAGAGTTTATTCGCATCCATCATATTTATGAATAATTCATTTATTCAAATATAAATTATAATTTAGCGCTTTGAATTTATTCATCTGTCGTTGGATCCAGTTTCAAGACTAAAGAAATTTGTAAAATACCTCGCCGTCGCAGCATGGAACTCTGAGTAAGTAGTAAAGAATAACATAAAATGACATTTTACAGTGTAATAAACCTTTTTTGAAGGCGAACTTTCCTCGTAGTCGACGTAAAAGAATAAAGTGGAAATTCTTAAGCGAGCTCACGACGGTATTAAATAACAGCAAATTTAGAGTGTTTCTTACCTTACGAAGCATTTCTTCGAGGGACTCCATGTCAGCGGAGGCGGGCTCACCGCCCGCGCTGCCGTTCACACCGTTATTGTTGTTCGTCATAGGTGAGCCGCACCCCACCTCGAACCAGCACACCCACACATGTGAACTCCACGTATACGAACCGCCACTCACACTATTACGTCCACTTTTGAATTATCACATATACTGTTCGGATTCGACGCTTTCAACCCGCACTTTATCACTTTCTTATGATTTAACGGACTAGACTGTACTACTCGTATAGTATTGACTTAGTTTTATTGACTAGAATAAATAGGTAACCTGGAATAAATGTTGTGTAAAATTGTTACTGCTTTCATACGAATATAGACGCTAAGTCCATTATTTAAGAGTTTAAAATTCAGGGACCGAATAGTTACTTCGGAACTATCGAATTCTAAAGCAGAGAAAGTTTTACATTCGTGCAATTCATATTTTCGATAAATCGCAACCAAACTTGGCAGTATTCAAAGAATTCGTTTGTGAAAATAAGATGATAAATTATTTGCTTTGGCTTTTTATTTAGTTGTGGATAAATTGAATTTCATTTTCAAGCAGCTTAAAGAAAACTATCGGATGATTGAAAAGTTGTTTATACCCGTATAAAATGGATTAGATTAGATGTAAAGAAATTGAATTTGTAAGACTTAAACTAAGCCTTTAAGCTAAGTGAAAACCAGCAAACAATTGATTTAATGTAGTTTTGCTATATCTGGAATAAGCCTGCATCAGAAAAAGTTTAAATACTGGTCATTAACTTATTACTGATGCTATATACGAGTATGTATACGTAAAGTTCTCCTTAAGAAATAATTATATTGTTTTGTTTTGCACGATCATTCAAGGTTGGGATCCCAATCGAACATAATTCAATCTCACCTATTTTCAACAACGGCTTAAGCCACATTCGTCCCCGCCAAAAATAAAGTGTCCGTGGTCCCCACATCATGACAATTATGACTTGAACATAAAGAACCGTATTAAAGAAACCGAATGTAGTTATCTCAGCTTATATCAACACTGTTCTGCACACGTGACCCCAATTAACTCATGCTAGTAACCCCAAAATCAAAAATTTTCAATATTCAAAATACATTTATTTCAGTCTACCACAATATTCCCTTAATCAGCATCAGAAACCAGCCTAGTGGGTCGATTCAGTCCCGTGACAAGAGGTTCTGCTCTTCCATCACTTTCATGTTTTTCTGAGTAGACATATACTGTAAATTTTTGAGAATAGGCAGTAATAAGAATAAAATTCCGATAGAAGTGACATGATTGTCGGAGGCAAAACTTCTTTTAATAAAGATAAATAAAATATAATAACATTATATAATTTCTGAGCATGCTTAGTTTTCAAAATTGAATACGCGTGCGTGCGTGTGTGTGTGTGTGTGTGAAAATGTGTGCGCGAGTTTTTATTCGCAAATGTGCATGTCATGTGACATAACAGTTTTAACACTATTTTTCTATTTTCTACACCTGCACCCAAAAATTTCATTAGCGAAAGATCTTCCTTCTTGAAGCATACAGTAAATGACAATAATTAAATTCCTATTCGATCGACTTATTTGCCCGCCGGTAACTGTTCAAACACAGATAGGGTAGATGTAGGGGACAGCACGTGACTTTGCATACATTATAGGCAAGCCGGTAAATACACCATTTGTATCAAAATATGACGAGTAATTTCGCTTTCAGGCTGGGTAGTTTGTCTCTTAGTTAACTACTTACTGCAGAAACCTTTGTGAAAGTAAGATTTTGAAAGTCGTATTCTTTAAATGAAGTCGTTGTGAAGTGTCAGACAGGCAGTGTAATTGTACATTTAGCGTGAATTGTTATTTGTTAACTGTTGACAAACCTAAATAAATAATTACTTTACATCGTAATACTTTGATATTCATAATCAACAAGCCTATTACGTTGCGTTGTAAGGCACAGGTCTTACCATACAGCATGGCTATGGGGTCATAATCTACCATACGGTCGAGCGTGATTGTCAAGTTTCAATAAATAGTACCGAGGATAATAGCCAAGAACAACCGCAAAATGTGTCTTCCGTAACACAGATATTACTTCTGGCACCCATCCCATTATCAATTAATGCTATAGTTGATTAACTATGTTCGTCTGCGCATTTTTGCCTAACAGAATCGAACTCCAAACCTCCCTATGTATTGAATGGGTTACAAACCGATACTCCAATAAGAAGTCAACATTGTAACAAAACAAGAGCTCATTCATCATACTTCGATGAACTCCGTGCCGTTGGCAAACACAATCAAGTAAGTGGATTGGGCTGGCGGAAAATTTTAATTACATTTCAACTTTATGAAACATGATAAACATTGATAACAAATAACTTACGTATGACTGAACGAAGATTCAATTATATTATACACAGAATCATTATATTATTTTTAATTCAAAAAATTATATAACGTTAATATTAACGCAATAACATACTATATATTCATATAAAATATCCAAGATTTATTTCTGACAAGAGATTAAGGTAGCAAATCATAATATGGAAATTAAAATGGATTAACTAGTAAATAATATAATGCAAGGCATACATAGAAAATTATTTAATGAACGAGTACAACAAACCATCTNACAAGGGTACAGTTTTACGACAGATATAATTGTTACTTTCAAGTAAATATTTCCGGTATTTACAGTTTGAAAATGAACCAAAATGTAAAGTAAATCAAAACGTAAGCCTTTAGATTCGCAAACGCTTATTGTAGTTGTAAATTTACTCGAGAAGTATAAAACCGGCTCACTAACTGGACCAGTCTAAGCTAAACTAAGACCTAGGTATTAGAAATGCTATTGTCTCGCTTAAATTTGGAACAAAACGCAAATACCGGCTTCAAATTAGGACACGTTTTGTTTGAGATAGGAATTTGGGAATGAAACTATGCATATTATTGTATTTCTAATAAAATTTGGGTTTTAGTATTACGCAATTAGAAAGCAAAACTAGATTTTAACGATGCTTATGAGAAATGTCAACAGAACCAATTATAATCCAATGTACCAGAGTTAAATTAATCACTGAAAGTGACAAAATTTAACACGAAGTACTTTTATTGTTATTAAGTGACTGGGGAGGTTACCATCTCTTAAACAGTATTATTATAATGATAAATAAGCATTTTTGTACCAGAAAAGTCGAAAGTAATATTATAATATGTACTGTTTTAAGAGATGGGGGTAAGCCCCCTGGACGACCAATTCACTTACCCAATAGTACGTGAAATGCCGGCCCATGACAGATATCCAGTTCGTATCTGTTGTATAATAATTGTACTTCATCTAATTTATTATAGACGGGGTAGAGGTTACGTACTCGTAAGAACTTAGTTTATTAATTGTCTGCTATATAATAAAAACCACATCAAATGAAAATATTTTAAACATTACACATCCAATCTCAGCTTTCCACATCCAGTCTCTAACGGATACCTTCCGCAAGGAAACATCGGGCTCCGGCCTGACAATCTGCCCTCGTAAGTATTTTTACTAGGTGGTAGACTCGATACTGAGTCGTCTAGGTAGGTACCACCGCAGCGCCAGATATCATCCCGTGAAACAGGAGTGGTATGCACTTGTGTTTCTGGATGAGACCTAACATCTGTCGTCTTGGTCGCAGTGCAGCATTGATTTGTTGGTCTCCTTCAGTACCGCTCTGTCGTGGTAAGGCGTCTCAATTACCATCAGGTGAGCGTCCTGACCGCCCTGTACACTTATAAAAAATATATATTGCATTCTATTTTATCGCTGTGTTTCGTTTCTTTCCTCGCTGCCTGTATTATAGCAACTCTAGACAAGCGTTACTGGTTCCAAGACCCGTTTTCCCAGAGTGTTTCGGCGTGTGCAAACAACCCTTCACCATCGCCACTTTCCCGTGCACACACAATTATCTTGGGCACACTTCAGATTCTTAGGGTAAACATAGAGCCGACAACACCTGAGCTATATATCAGGTTATGAGTACGAGATTTCATGGAATAACTCTTGTAAAACAAAACAAAATTTTGGTTATATTATATTGGGACTAATAAATCGAAATATATGGCCATGTAGGAACCGTAATGATGATTGGTGAAATTTAGTTGTTAGCAGTTCAAAGACGTGATTACATATTCTTCGTCGAAGATAAACATCGTGGGAAACATGTACACTCCTACAAAGTGATTCAAAGGTTGAGCGTGAAGTCAGCCAATCTGCACTCGCAGATCGCGTTGACGACAAAGACCTAACCATCCTTAAGGACTCATTCCCCTCGATGGAGACGCATATGAGCTGATGGTGATATCCATTCTAAAGATGCATTGTAACAGCTCAACTGGAGTAATAAATAAATAAATCACACCGGTCAAGTTGGGCCATTCTTGTTGAAACATGGCCCTTCAACCCATAAAAGTAACTTATTAGTTTATTAATCTTAGTTTTCTAGGAGAGAAATAAGCTAATCTAAAACTTTAATGCGCAGTGGCGCCTTTTCCTAAGTTTTTAAATTGCTAACATATTTAAGGACAAAATAAAATGAAAAATAACAACAATTAAGCAACATGTTTTATTCTACAGAACAAGGAACAAGGACTAATCAGGTCACGCTAACCTCCACTCCCCTGGGAACTCCGTAATCTACATCATAAACGACGACACACCACATTAACATTAACATATCTTTCTCAAAGGAACACGACAAATTATTCCGTTGCTACAGCATAAATTGACAATAATCTTCGGCTACACAAAGTGGTTAAATCTTTTGTTGGTAATTGTATAAAGTATTTTAATAAAGTACCACAACATATTGTCGATCTTCCCTTACTTAAGTTTTAAGCTATAATTAAAAGTACCCTTTTGAAAAAAGGATATTACTGGATGAATGATAGATGGATGAAGGATATTTTGTCACGAAATGAGAATATTGTAAACCCCATTTTTTTGAAAAGAGTAACTACGCGAGTTTCTTGTTGGTATCTTCTCGGTAGATTACAACCTCCCGAACCGGTGGTAGATTCCTTAAAAATAACTTCTTGACGATTCAAAAGTGTCATGTAATGATTTATTTGAATAAAACATTTTTGAGTTGGAGTTTGAATAACAGGAATCAAGAAGGAACTGGCAAGATAGCACTCGAAAACATACTATTTAAATTAATTACGGAAGATCGGACAGCCAATAAAGCACTCGAAAACATACTATTTAAATTAATTACGGAAGATCGGACAGCCAATAAATATCGACTGCAATGGATAGGTTTTTTATTGCGTATGCAGACGAGCAGGCGGCCCATCTGATGGAAAACGGTTACCGCCGCTCATGGACAACTGCAATGCCAAGGGTAAAGCCATGCCGCTGGCTATCAAGGTTCTCGTAGAAGTCTTAAGGAGAGGCCTTCGAACAGCAGTGGACATATTAGGGTGCAATTATGATGATGATGAAATAAGATCTATGCAATAACTAATGCTAATATGGTAGTTTACTTTAGGCCCATGCCTTGCAGTGACACGCACTCGAATACGTTCACAAACAATTACGTATATTATTAACAATCCACCATCATTTCACAATAAACACGAAATTATTATAAATAAATACAAAAATTACGACACGAAAGTCCACTTTTCCGTGAAGAGGTCCCAGTGGGACATTTTATGTCCCGTTTGAGGTTGATTTACTGATTGAGGGATATTGACTGACAGATCAAAAGTTTGAGTAATGAGCGGTTTCAGATATCATATGGAGCTTAAATCATTAGTACCATAGAACCCTGTCGCAGTACCAGATGTTGTGTATTTAAAATATTTTGCAGTAGGTATTGAATTTGTTAGTATGACACGGTTCGTTTATAATACATATTATTATTGTATCTGTGCAAGTGGAGAAACCGCCATGATACCGCGCTCGTGCGTATCTCGAATGCGGACCCGCCTGGGAAATTACTGTTCATATTTTGTAGGCAAACGAAATTGGGTAACATATTCTGCCTTATACATAGAGCATAGAGTTCAAAATCCTTGAGTAAATATGAGCATTAATGTGAAACAAAATTATATTTGGTTTATTACTCAAACTCGTATGTTTCAATGTTCAAAAATCGAACCATCAAATACATTCGTTCTCGATTTAAGCCATTGATATAGCTGATGTTACGGAGAAGTTTCACCAGATTCGCCCACCAAGAGTACTTTCCAATTAGTTCTAGTGTCCAATCCCTTCTCCTGATAAACCTGTCTTACAAATGTATTGATGTAAAAGTGTGTATGGATCTCAGTTAAACTTTTCTAAAAAAACGGGTAAAATTTTATGAAACGACTGTTAAAAAATCTGTTATTTTGCAATTACAATTAGGGACAGCTTTTCCTAGCGAGCCTTTGACCATATACAGGCGTTTTAAACTGAAGTGCATATGGTAAAACCGGTCTATATGCAATAAATCGTTTAAAATTCTCTAATACTAGTTGAATGGCATGACCTTCCACGGAGCATTAGCAACATCAGAGAGCAGCCCACGCGTCTAAATTCCCACTAATACAGACACTTAAAAAGGAAACGTGACACTGAGTAATATAGACACAATAGACGGTTACATAACCTCCTGCAAGCGGTAATGAACTTTGAATGAAAGTAGATGTTAAGTGGGTTAGTAGTATCTATAAGGTTTATTGAATTAATGTTTATTAACTGTTCACTCGTAGGTACTCATTGTAAAAGTAAATAAAACAAAATTTATGATTTATTACGTTTGCTTTCATATTTTGGCTTAGTCCACTATATTGTTACTCGTAGTATACAAAATCTTTTTTTGTATCTTGTCTCTAACAAATTTACATGCGTTTACTATCAAGGTTATATATATTATAATTATTTAAAATATTATAACTTTAGTTTATAAGTTCAACAAGACTGTTACACAGTTTGCTTGTGGAGCAACATCAATTAACAGTAATCAAAAATAATGCCATTTAAAGTAAAAACTATACGAACTACTAAAACAATGAATTTATCTTTCTAAGAAACTATACAAGACACTTAAAAAGAAAACAATTTAATGCCAAAACACGTTTCATAAATAATCTCGAGAGAAGATTCGAGTGAACTAGGTACTTTTTCTTACACTTTGCCTATGAATTCCACTTTTTTTATGTATGAGTGTACAGGACGGTCTGGACGCTCACCTGATGGTAAGTGATACGTTAGACCATGACAGAGCGGCATTAAAGGAGAACAACAACTGACAGACAGTTATTATCCCCCATCAATGCCGCACTGCCCCGTCGTATGGCTGAGAGCCATCTGCGCTCGCCACTTGCCCGGTGAAGCTGTAAAGGCCATCTGCGGCCAACAGCAGTAGTCAGTTCGAAAAAAAAAAAAAAAAAAAATGCGCCCGTCGCCCGAGACAACAGATGTTAGGTCTCTGATACCCGGAAATTTCACTAGCTACAGTGCCCTCATCCCGAAACACAAAAGTGCATAACACTCCTGTTTCACGGGATGATATCTGGCACTGCGGTGGTACCTACCTAGACAACTCAGTATCGAGTCTACCACCTAGTAAAAGTTGAAAAGGTCAAAATTAAAGTCATTGGACAAGTCGTCCATAATTTTCCGAAGGTTTTCGGGCTCTTCATTGGTAAGAACGCCGAATGCTCATTTGACCCATATTGCATAAAACATATAGTTAGTGCAGTCAGAGTTAATGTGAACATTATATTCCAACTACAAACCACTGACTAGAAGAACAGTAGGAACCTCAACAAACTCGGTAGGATAACAAAAAATGAGTAACTAACTCCATTAAAAGTTGACCTCGGTGAACCATGCGGGATACTCATAAAGCTAAAGCAGTATGCCGTTACTCTTTGTGACGTCATTATGTCAGTTTTCTTTTAGTTTTCATAATTTAAAATAAAAATTCAATATCCTATTTTTCATGGAATATTTAAAAAATGCTATATTTTTGTTAGTGATTTGAGGAAACGGTTCCGTAGGCCGATCGCGCTAAATTTTGACAGCTATAACATAACTAAACTTGGACGAAATACAACTTTTAGGTCAACTTTATATCGCGCTAATCATTTGACATCCAGTTCAGACGAAATTGAACCTTAAACTTATCGCAATATCGAAAATGTCGTCTATTTCAGGATCGGAAGGATACTGTAACTACACCCATTTTATATGTTTGAATCTATATACAATCATAAGTGAACTTTTTCTTATGGAGACAAAGTTGCATAAAGCAAACCCACTTGTCGCTGGATAGTGACACAACGGCCTTGCGGTGTGGGCGATCGGCGAACGGTAAACGAAACGATCAGTTGAGTAGGCGAAGGTACATTCCACCTACTAAAGTTTCAATGATCAAAGATACACTAAAATCGACTGTACTGCTATAATATTGAAATCACTGACACGATTAAACCTATAACTCCTATCATAAGGATAAGCCTGTGTAAAGGCCTGTCCAGGTCAGCATCGCATTGAACCCCAAAGCGCAACCACCAGCATCAAATTCTTCGAGTAAATGGTTTAGAAATATGAACATACTCATACGTCATCTGAGGATTTCAAAAGTACCGAACGATGTCGAATGAGAAATGATTTTATTGGAGAAAAAGAAAAAAAATAGCACCAAGAATGAAAATTTAGGGCGACATACTTTGATCAATCGTTTTGTATTTTGTGAAAAATGTATTAGATTTAGTTAGAGTGTACTCGTACTTAGGTATTATGTACTTACTTTACGGCAAATCGTACCGGACACAAAACTAGTTTAAGCTTTACCAATATAAATATACGCCCAATGTATATAATAATTATATAGATTAGACTCCCAACAGTAGTACATTTCGATGCTATTTCGTTGTTATACAATTATTATAAAAAAAACCTTATCATATTTACTCAAAGATATTATCAACATGACACTGTTACTTGAAATAAATATTTTTATTCCCGTATTCTACGATGCAATGCTTTACTACCTACCCTATATAGACAACTGCATACAATGCAGTCGGGTCACTGCAGTGTTAACAGCACGATGTTATCTCCTTATTAGTAGTGTATAGCCCCTCCATTATGCAACAACATTAAGGTTGCATTCGAGCGCGTGGTGCAAGGTGCAGTAGAACTTTCTATACAAAATCAAAGTCTTTTTATTTAATTTAGTTCTGAGGGACCTAATCTGAATAGACTTTTTGATTTTGAACCCAAATGAAAGTAAAAGTCATAGTTTTTAGAGTTACAATGAAATCAAAGTCAATCAGATTATAAAGACCAGTTTGGGGTAATGGTTCAGACGTTGGCATTGAGGGGTATCCCTCCTGTATAGGTTCGGTTCACTTGCAATGCAAATATTTTATGTTTATCCGTTGTTTAATTTCCACACTACATACTTCTTACTTTAGTTTGGGTTAGATGGCTCTGAGTGAATACCTGTAGATATATTCTTATATTTATTGGACGATGTAAGGAATTTGAAAGTTTGGTGTGCCACCCTACAACATCCGAGGCTCAAGCGAACGTTACCAGCCAATGGTCCATCCTGCTAAACAACAAGTATGGCTGTAAGCCACCCGTCATAACGCACGCGTGGCGAAAAACTGACCGATAGCACAGTACACATAGCTACTTTTAAACAACACGAGGCAGCCATATTCTAGTACTGTAATTACTTAAAATTAAATTACTCATACATAAGGAGTCTATTTTGAATTAATCTATAAAACCACCGGAATTCCTGACACATTGGAAAATCCATTGCGTCTGTTAAATATATTATGCAACGCTATTTATTCTCATATTTAAATCATAGCACAATAAAATATTTAAAATAAATAAAGATTCTGAAATAATAAATAGCCATCTCCTATAGCAAAAATGTGTTTTTTTTTCCATCCAAACGACAAGCCGATCAAAGTAATCGATGTGATTCCATTGAAATGTAACACGATTGCTTGACCTATTTTATTTTTCCTTAAAGAAAATCAAATAGTGTAATATGAGAGACCATTACAAACCAGAACAGTATTACATTTCAGATAAAAATCAAACAAACGTATTTCATCGTCTTACATCTCATATACTTAGTAATCTGTCAGCAGATTCTAATTAGAAAGATGTTGTTAATTATAGCATGACTAATATGTTTAGCAGAAATGTACCATTCCCTTGGTTGCCTGTAGTCAATTAGTTTCTTTATAAAATACGGAACTGGCTCTACATTTAACTCTTCATTGTCTATCTATATATTTATCTGTCAAGTCTCTTCTTATCATTAGTAAGAAAGGGGAAGAAACGCATTTATCTAGTGTGGCAAGGAAAGCTTTTAAAGGCGAATGCTAGGCATTGTTTGTCTAGACTAGCGTCTCAATTCAATATTCCTAAACCACTGAACAATATACTTAATCTAGTACATTTAAATAATATTGGAGTATCTGTTTGTAATATAAAAATAGTAATAGTAGTAATTTACTATATGCATATGAATATACATATATACGTAGCATACACCAAAATAATAATTTCTGTCTGTCTGTCTGTTTGTTCTAGGTCATTTCCGTAACTGTAAGACTAATTAAGACAGGACTTTCATCGGCAAGTAGCTGATATAATAAAGAAAAACTAAAGCCACATTTACTTCAGGCTAATCTTTTAATTTTAGAAAAATAAAGTAGTTCCCCGCGGCGCACAGCTCAGGTCGCGCGAGCTGCGCGCCTTACGAAGCGATTTTAATAGTTAGCTGACACCCTGGAAAATCACATAGGCTATATTTTACTGCGGGAAATATGTTATAACGCAGGTAATACCGCGAGGCACAGTTAGTAACTAATAAACTCTAATTCATGTCCATTTCGTTACAACAATGGCGACGTGCAGAGCGGCGAACCGATCGATGTGGTATTTGGCACCGATACAATTTGCATTGGTGCTAAATGGATTACTACATGGTTAGTTATGTCATTTGACAGCCTACCTGGTTTACTATGAATTGACGATAGTACACAATGCTGCTGAGTTTCTGCCACGAAGGGTAACAGAATTGTCGGACTAAGTCGCGAAAGAATTGAACTAATTAAAGTTTTCGTTTATTTATTCTAATGTTCCGATCACTCAATAGTGGTCACGAGCACAATGTGACACTTAATATCGTAATAAAAATCGATTTGAGAAATCCTGATTATAAAATTGCTGAATAGACAAAAAAATCACAGCGCCATCTTGCCCCAAGTTAAGCGTGAAGCTTGTATTACGGGTACTAAACAACTGATAAACATACTTATATACATTTTTTGTAAATACATACATATCAATCTTAGAAACTTCCCAAATCAGTACAAACAGATATATTAATGTACACAAATGTTGGTACTGCCCCGAGGAACGAACCCGAAACCCTTGGTGTAGTAGCCGACGTCACAACCACATCACCAAATGAGTCAACGATATGTATTAATTAAAATAATGTATAAATAAAATTTAAAATCGACTGTAGAACATACAATAAACACGGAGTGAGACGCTCAAGTGCAAGTAAAACTTTCTTGCGCTGCAATTAACGTTAGAAGTTGGAGAACTGTGTAGGCTTTCACTGATATTACCATGAGTTGTAGAGGAAGTGGGACAATCTTATTTATATGTATCATTAAAATACTGCATTAATTTCTAGTCATAAAATGTTTTGACTTCACAATTTCTTTGTATGCACGATTGTTAGATGAACTATTCCTTTCTTCGAATCTTAGATTTTTTAGTTCTCATCAACATTGTTTTCAGGGTAATATTCTGAATACCATGATTACGAATTTAGGAACATTTTAATAACATATTAATATATTTAAAGTCAACGTACTACATTAAGTTTTTTTATATATAACATTTTTAACTATGCCTACCAATAATATGTTAGTTAACTAGCTACGTTATTTATGGTTATGACATTAACATAATTTCATCGTACTTCAATTATTTTAATAAATAAATTAATAGATACAACACCCTTAAACAGAACATACAGGAATATATTTTCATAACCATGTTACGTTAAAATTCATGGGAATC
Organism: Leucinodes orbonalis; assembly: GCA_019425675.1. NCBI lineage: Eukaryota > Metazoa > Arthropoda > Insecta > Lepidoptera > Crambidae > Leucinodes > Leucinodes orbonalis. The sequence goes on from PQWD01004244.1 coordinate 227,283, forward strand.
AAAATCACTTACACACCCTGGCAAAAAACCACAGTGACATAACTAAATGCGTGAACCTAATGATAGACGTATTTCAACCTGTCACACATCTATTAAACCTAATATGAGCATTATTCATAAAACAACCCAAACAATTCAGTAAACGTAGTTTCCAGCAGCTAAAATATTCACATTTATTTAAGTTCTATTTAATGTCTTATCGTACACTATTTTTGCAGCATAATATTCTGATTTCTAAATCAAAACAATATATCTAGTTTCTAGTGAAATTATCGGGTATAAGAGAACTAACATCTGTTGTCTCTAGTGTCGGGCGCAGTGTGGCATTGACGGAGAATAGTATCTGTCTATCAGTTGTTGCATGCCGCTCTGTCATGGTCAGGCTTATCACTTACCATCAGGTGAGCGTCCTGACCGTCCTTAACACTAATATTACATACATTTAAAATAATAAATAACAAATAAATAAGAATTTTTGTCTTATATTTTTTCATATCATTACTCACCATTATTTCTTACTTACTCAAACATCGTATAAATAATCAATTCACATATAATTTTCCCGCAAAGTACGAATAGTTGGTAAACCTAGCTTCCAGCGACTTTGTACCTGCTATGCTGTTTGTGTAACGAAATAATATAACCGGTGCGCGACCCGCGTCTGACTACTGAACCTCGACTTTAGAGTTCCTTCGTGTAGAAGTAGAACCTCTTACGTAAGTCACTATAAATTAAACCTTATTAGATAGGTATAAAATGACAAGAAACCAATCCCGGCTCCAATTATGTTCACGTGGGTTACGACCCAATCTCCCCATTCAATACTGCATGTGTTATGGGTGGGATGACTATTTTCATCAAGTACCTAAGCGATCTGATAGTTCTGTTCACTTTAAGACATATATATTAAGTTTTTTTTATATATAAAATATTAATAAAAATCCTGCTGCATTTTTGACGTATCATGTGTTATAATTTGAATTGGTAAAAAAACAGCTTACAAAACTAGTATTCCACAACTGCGTGTAATAGATGTGATCTACTAAGTGTGGTTGAGAAATATATCCCAGTTTTATAGTCATAGCTTTATAATGTTACTAAAAACCGCCAAATAGGAAATACCAAAACAACCAATTAAACTAGCACGTAACTAGGTTAACATGTTCTAACATTGTTTGTATCACAACTGATAATTAAGTTAGATAGATGACAAAAAATTCTCATAAACAAATATTTAAATGTCCTCATAACGTAAAACCATATTATTCATGTAACTCGATTTTTAAAGCGTTCAAATATCACTGAGAATTTCGATCTCATTAATTTAAGCCTCTTACTTATAGATTTCATCGGATAAAACAAAGGACTGTCTAACAATAGAATTCTTAACGTACCCAATATAATGGGGCGGCCGGAATCAAATTTGCTAGCTTTCATGAAATTTTTTAAATATCTATTCATGGACGTATAAAAAATACTGACAGAGTGTCATTAATATAAATATGTATCCTCGAAATGACAGCTACTCGCAAATTATTTTGATAAATAGTTTTTTGATAGGTTCTTTTGGTTTATTAATTTTAATGTAATAAACTAGAAATATGTAATAGAATTCTTAATTTACCTACGAAAAGTAATTCCTGTTTTTTTCCTTTTCATCACTTCTGTTTTTACACATTTTACTATGCGAGCCACATTCTTTTCAGTTCATTTTTTTTCACATTATTCATTCATAAGTATATTTTAAGAATACCAAAACCAACTAAATGGAGTAAAATCATTACGTAAGAACATTGCATATAGTTCCAGCTGTGTTTGATACTAGATCTAGGCTACAGAGGTCACTCACCCATATAGGAGGGTATTCATAACGACACAGCTCTCTGTAAGCTTACAAAAGATAATTTTCCAATTGTGCTTTAGCTGAACTCAGAGTGTATCAGTCACGCTAATTCGGAGCTCGTTTTTGTAGTATATTGTAATATTCCTAAATAGCACTAGTATTAAATACTTGTGATCGTAATCAAATAATTATTAAACTTATCATCCTACCCGTATAGGGTGATTAGGCCTTAGTCGTCCACGCGGACCTAGTGCGGATTGGATTACTTCACACACAACCTTCGAATCTCTTCGCAGGTGTGCATGAAGGTATCCTCACGATGTTTTCCTTTACCGTAAGAGCGTCGGATAACGTACATATATTTTCCAAAATTCGAAAACACATTGGTACGTGTCGGGATTTAAACCTCAGCCCTCCCGGTAGGAAGGCGACAGTCCACACCATTGAGCCACCGACGCTCTATATATATATTAAGTTGGTTGGAAAAGCTTTTATATATACTAACTATAAAAGATATCTGCGAACTATCTTGCAAAATGTACTAACGTAGAGTTAGGATGTAGATTGCGAGGAATCGGCTTATCTCGATCGGCGTATCATATAAGGAAGCCATCTTTTAATTGCTACAGGTTGCTTATTTAATAATGGTTAAACAAAATAAATATATAAAATAAGAGCTCAAATAGGGTAATATGTTTGTTATTATGTAATAAATTAATTTAAAGGCCTTATAGAAACCAGTCAATAGGTCTTTCTTGTCAAGCTCGCTTCAACGTAGATCTTTCATTAGAATAAACTGTGTACAAGAGTAAGAATTAAACTTTCCGCAATAAGTATTAGAACATTATATATTTTTTTTGCCTAATCTATCTATACATTTAGCTAAACAGATAATATATAATCGAATTTGAACAAGCCTCTTTATTAGGTACAAGTTACACTATCGTTACGTAGGATTCATTGTGTAGGCGAGCCATGCCTTCGCGTATGTAGGTATTGTGTTATGGAGTACGAAGCTTGTTTATCATGCATAAATATGATATAACCACAACAATGCAGTTATGAACTTGGCCCCATTAAAAATAACACACTGAAGGTTGACTAAATTAACTGAGTATGTAACTAATTGTTGAAAACTGAATTGACGTATAGGTGCATATTCTCAATTTTATTTATATATTCTAGATCCAATTAATCAGTTTTTAGGTATTGAGTTAATTTATTTATTTACTTTATGAAACTTTGGCAAACGTTTTCTTTTTATTTATTGGATCAGAAAAAAACATTTACATTTAAGATCCTTAAAAACGTGAAACTTTTTTATGGTATTAGCGATCGCGGGAATAAAACATTTCAAATATTTTAAAATAAAAATAACCTTTCATTACCAACAAACGATAGATCCACTATAACTAAGCTCAGATACATCGCATTCACTTCCATATATCATATTTATTATGTGTAAACTTCCACAAGGTTATTTATCTGGCTGGATGCAAACGTACGCCGCTATAATAGTCCTTTGAACTCCATACGTGACATAATTCAGCGGCTCACAACTTCTGATAAAGCAGCCTCCATTGTCGCGCTCAAGAATAGCCGAGTATACGTCAAAGACTTTAAGCATAATACGCTCCAGTTTATTCCATACGTTAACAATACGCGCTTAAATTATTAAGTGAGCATGCCCTTGTTCGAACTGTTACACTTGAAATGTACAGGCCAAAGCAAATAATATAACAGTCTCATTTCTCACAGTATACACGTTTTGTTACGATCAAACTTATTGCACATAAGAATAACGCAATCTTAAGGCTTGACTTACAATTACGAAATTCACAGTTAAAAATCCAACACCAACACAACACGTATACAACGTCACAAAATTGTCGCGAAAATCCGCCCAAAGTAAACACTTCACAGAGCGCCGGTCGCGATCAAAAAAACACGCCACATTAATTAAATCCTGTTTGAAAAGGCATTTTCGTAGTTGATAATGCGGGAGTGCGCGGATTTTCGTAGCACTGGACGCGTGCTGCCGTAGCGAGGCCGCGACGAGCACTGGCAGTTGGTTACTATAGCAGCCGACGGCTACGGTGTAGCCATGCGCTACGGGTATCATTTGAGTCAAGCGTGATGTTACGTTTAAAATTGATGAGGCTCTTCGACGCTTTGCCTTGTGCAGACTTCAGTCATCAGCTTTTCGTCGGATTAATAAGAAAAACAAACTTACGAGATACTTGTACCGAGATGTTCCCAGGCAGATGCATAGTCATGTAGTCTTAATAAGAAATGTTATCAGTTAATTTGGACAGAAATCTAGTATGGTTTTAGCCATTGTTGGTTTTAGATAAGCCTAATTAGTTTGATTATTTAAGTTCCCAAAAACGCTAGCTTATGGCTTCTACGGTTTGTAAATTTTTGCTATCGATACGCTAAGAAGATTAAAATGAAAATATGTGGCAACCAATACGAGTACATACAAATAAAGAATTTACTTCAACTTTCCAAATAATGTATATCTTTTGTTCGAATATTAATAGTTACAAGATAACTATTTAATTTGATTTTACAAGTAGATAACCATGAAGTAATTAGTTAGACCTGGCTATTTATCTCTTAAACTAAATTTTAAATATCTCATTGCAATCGTAAGAGACTGTAAAGTGAAAGAACTAAAATGGGTCACGTCTTAATAATTAAAAGAATTTAACGACAATTAGTTGAATATCACGACATCACATACAGACTGGTATATCCTGTGGGTGTATCCAATATGTACCTATGTAAATTCAAAAAAAAAAACACATTTGTTGTTAATGCTACGAGTATAGGGGGCCAACGAGCTCATCATCATCAGCTCATTAAACATCCCCACAGAGGGGCACGAGCCTACCCATAGTAGCTGATTTTTAGGCCTTAGTCATCCCCGTGGGCCTAATGCGGATTGGCCGACTTCACGCACAACCTTTGAATGCCTTCGCCGGTTCACCTAACTATGTTTTACTGCACCGTAACAGCGTCGGATAAACGTACATATAATTTCGAAAATTCGGAAAGATTAGTAAGTGGCGGGAAATGAACATGCACCCTCCAGATTGGAAGGCAACAGTCCAAACAAATGAGTCATTGACGTTCATTTCAGTGTCCGTCTAAGTATGAAGTAAGATGTCATAATCATCATCAGCTCATCAAAGGGTTTACGAGGCACGCACGAGCCTACCCGCAAAGGGTGTCTAAGGTTGATCGTCCTCGCAGACCCAGTGCGGATTACCTGACTTCGCGCATGTCGAATTAGAATTAGCTATAAGTGGTAATTTACAATGCTACTCGGTAATAGTCAAAACCGACAGTTTAACCTTTAGTTCAATTTCCGAAGCGCTCTTTCTTTTCCACAATCAGGTCAATACATTTTAAACGATTTAACCTGAACGAGTAAATCGGACATTGTAACTTTGAACTATTTCCTAGAGGTGATCAAAACTCAACGACCTGTAGATCAAAGCTTAAGCTTAATTATCGGTATAAATTGACAACTTCATTACAGCCTAACTAGCAAAGTATATACTAAATTAAAAACAAGAATCACTAGATGGCTTACCTAATCGTGTAGGTATGTATCCTGTACTGTATCCTATATCTGGCACCGCTATGGTGCCAGATATAGTTGCGTGACATATGAGTATTATGCACTTTTGTGTTTTGGGGAGAGAGCACTTCAGCTGGTAACATTACCGAGGAAAGGTGGAAGCATTGTTGATATAAGTACTTACTCTACAGTTATTGGTATCCTTTGATACTCTACGTCATGATCAGGTGTGTGACCGAACTTGTTAGATTATTGGTTATCTATTTATTTTATCTGTGCCGTAATTTATTATCTATACTAATATATAAAGCTGAAGAGTTTGTTTGTTTGAACGCGCTAATCTCAGGAACTACTGGTTCGATTTGAAAAATTCTTTCAGTGTTAGATAGCTTATTTATCGAGGAAGGCTATAGGCTATATATCATCACGCTACGAGTAATAGAAGCGGAGCAGCAATGAAGAATGTTTCAAAATCGGGGGTATTTTTTCATACTTGGAGCTTCCGCTGCGTACGCTGAGTAAACGGTTAAAGTTACACAAAAGTCATGTATGAGAGTATTGTTCTCCTTTTAAAGGTCTACAAAAAAGTCCGCGAGAGCATATGTCTATCTTTTAAGGTAAGCTCACTATAACATATTTTTTGCTAATAAAAGTTCTGAAATTGACCCCGAAACCTTTAAAGTTGGAGGGAGGGGAAATCCTATGTATAGTGATAAATGAAAGTATCGTGTTATCCCGAATTTAATGCGAGCGAAGCCGCGTGCAAAAGCTAGTTATTTATACTAGTTAACTAGTATGGCGCTAGATGACACTAAGTGAATGTCAATTGAATGGACTATGGTCCGTATAATAGTTTTTTAACTTAATCAATCAAACCCTTGCTCCAGCTGTCGATAGCCATGAGTTTAGTTATTGACTTACAAGTATACTTCTTAAGTAATATTTGAGACAGGATCTGACAACCCTAAATATGCCCGATCTGAAAATCGTCCTTACATTTAGGAAGCATGCACGCGTACCGCACTAATCACTCGGCCGACTGCACCACAGCTTAGGCCATGAAATACCAAATGAATTTGACCTAGGTTTGCGTAAAACATACCCATATATTCAGACACAAATTATGTCACTTTTGTTCAAAGGTATAAAGTTACGGGAGCCTGACATAAAGTCTTCTTAAGAGCCCTTGTCTATTCGATGACTTTGCAGTTATCATTATAACTGCAAATCTCGTCGGTGGCTCAATGGTGTGGATTGTCGCCTTCCTACCGGGAGGGCTGAGGTTCAAATCCCGACACGTACCAATGTGTTCTCGAATTTTCGAAAATATCGCGACGCTCTTACGGTGAAGGAAAACATCGTGAGGAAACCTTCATGCACACGTGCGAAGAGATTCGAAGGTTGTGTGTGAAGTCGTCCAATCCGCACTGGGCCCGCGTGGATGACTAAGGCCTAATCACCCTTTACGGGTAGGCTCGTGCTCCTCGGTGGGGTCGTATAATGAGCTGATGATGATTTTTTTTTTTACAATTCGCTCACCTGCCTTCGATTATATGCCTGACCATGACAGATGCAGTGTTATTCTTCTTCAACAGCCCATGGCAGGGCATTGCTGGACTTAGAGCCTACCCCACTGCAGTTAAGGTTTAGCCTTAATCTCCAGGCTTGAAAGAGTTAGAGGAGACCTACATTAGGTTGAGTTGAATCAGTTACGTGCATAGAGATTAAGAATAGGATATGAAAAGTGAGTGACACTAATCGCAAAACAGTAAACATTTTCTTTTTTTGTCAAATTGAGTGCTGTTGATGACATCCACAGTTTTCGGATCTCTGTGATGACATCAGACCTCGTATGTTTTCAAATCTATGGAGGAAAATAGGCGAATAAGTTGGAATCATCTAATATGTTGGCGATTTTCCGGATGGTCTAGACGCACAGGGTATGCACTGCTTATTTGCATATATGGAGTGCGCGCCACTGAGTTGAATAGGTAAGAGAATTATGCTTATATCCAATTTGCTTTGTACTAGTACTTTTTTTTTCCGCTCATTCCCCTGATATTTTGGTCAGGGACCTTATTATGATTTTTGTTTTATTTTCTTTCTTTTATTTCTTTTTACCTTTTTCATTAATATATTCGTGATATGTTCACAAAACAACTGAAAAAAGTGTTCCGAATCCAGCGACAGCACACATTCACATATTTGCCTACATAATGAGCGTACATTTACCTAAACAAAGAGCCTACAACTGTATTCTTTTATGTATACAGAATATTATTGTTCGGAGAGCATTGATTTAAATTTACCTCAATGTCGGAGAGCATGTTAAGCCGTTGTACTCAGATTTTTAAAAACTTATACTTATTAAATTTAAAAAAAGCTTTATGTTATAATTATAATTGCACCAAATAAATTCTTTCTTTCTTCAATTTCGTGACAAAAGTTACAATCACAAACAAAGAAATAACTTCATAACGTGATTTCAAAAAACAAGATAGGAATTGTCAATACAACAGTTGCCGTCTTGCTATTTGAGTTATTTAAATATAATTACAAACTCCTTCCGAAAAAAGTACTTAAGAACAACATTGCTCATGAAATTTTATGAGGCGTTATCAGTTCGGTGAGTTGCTTTCACTAAGAAATGGCCAGCAATGGACGCAGTAGTTTCTTTTCAACTGTCAGTATTTTAGATTTACCACCTAGTTTATATTATAGTCATATTACTGTTTATAGAATAGTCATAAAATAATACATGAGCGAAATTCCTTAACAACCACACAAGGATAGGGTAATCAAAGAAAATTATACTGCATAAATAATAAATGAAATGTTAAGTGACTAAAAGCATTTATAATAATTCAGACGGCTTTCGATTTCAACTCGCAATCTCACTGATACATATTTTAGTGACATCTGATGGCAACGTTAGCAACAAGATTAAGTTCATATAAGTAATTAATATTCTACATATAAATAATTCATAAATTTTGTACAACAATATACGAAAAAAATACAAATACGTCATTACTATTCGTAATCTTCATTCATAACTTTTCTTGACATAAAATACTTATATTCTCATTTATTTTCGTGCTAGTAATATATTTAACATCCGTTATATAACACATTCTGTTATAGTTTGAACCTTATTACATAAGAGCGAATAACGATACATGTAAAGTTTATTGGTGCATTTTAAGATACCATTAATATTAATATTATATATTATTATATTTAGTTCTTTATTTTGTCATATTTTTTCGGTACATCTATTTTATGTTCAAATCCTTATTCATTGTTTTAAGAGTAATTATATATCATTATTCTGACGTCTACTCCTGTATTAGGTTCCGTCTGAAAAATCAGCGTTGCAGCGCCGCTTGCCATGGGCGCCGCTTCAACACAAGCTGAGATGGGACCTTTTGACCTCTTTATTATAAGTTTTAATATTATTATTATCCTTAACATTGTCTGTATGAGTTTTTGAGGGTCTTATTCCATTGTATTTTTTTTAAAAAGGTCAATAAATATTATTTCATAATACATATATAACAAGATCCCATATGCAACATAGTTACAATTTGAGCACTCCATTTTGTTCTGACTATTAACAAGCAATTTATATAATAATATAACGATGATTAACAAGTAGTAAGAACGTCCCGTTGCTTAGCAACGGCACGCATAAGAGAACATTTCAATTAGCATGAAGCCCATCAAAAGGATTATAAACTTGGTTCAACCTTATTAAATTAAATATTATACAATGTTCATCATTATATTTCGTTATTGTTTATTTAATCTTTTAAATTTCTGAAGATTTCAACACAGAATTTATATTGAACACATTAATGAACATGTATAACTGAATTCAATACTACTATGTTTTATTATTCCGTATAGTATAATCCAAGCACCATAATGCAAAAAAACATAAAAATAAATTTGACACTTAGCAGAGCGTAGTTTCGATCTACGGACCTCTGGGTTATGGGCCCAGCACGCTTCCACTGCGCCACTCTGCTCTTGTACGTAAACGCGAAATTTGTAACTAGTAGCGGCCAGTAGCTATTATTACATTAGAGCAGGCGGCGTTACACTTAGTACTAGATGAGCCAGAATGAACTCTATTACTTCAATTTTAAGATTCTCCTCTTTTATTGTAGGTAATAAAAAGTTTAGTTCAACTATGGTTCAACTAAGGTAAACATTTGATGGAATATAAGGATATGCTAGGAAACGGTCTGCATGGAAGTCATTAGGGGAGGCTTTCGTTCAGCAGTGGACATCTTAGGCTGTAATAATGATGATGATGAAGTATTTAATTTCCGTGCTAATATCAAAAATGATTTTCAACGTTACCTAAACTAACAAACAGAAAAAGATACCTATATCAAATCTAAGCGAATTTTAGATAGATAAGTAAACAAATGTACTGATGACTTGTTTAAGGCCATAGTCGTGTTGCTGAGATTTTCCAACGATTTCAAAAACTTCATTTTGAAATAAAACGTTCAAACACGAAATAGCCGCGCAAAATGGCCGCCACAGTATAACGTCCACGTCGGGTTGCATGTATCAGGTTAATGTATCCAAAATTAAAGTGGTCGTCCAATTTCCTGGCAAAAATAACAACACCTGTCCCTCCAGCCCGCGGGTAATGGGGCGAAGATTTATCTCTGTTCAGGGTTCGGTGAGTATGTGTAAAATCTGTGGTCCTTCGCTTCATATAAGGAAATTTGGTTTTGGTTTTTATTGGACAATCATCTCCTGAGTAAACTCCTTCTATCGTGGAAGATAAAAACTTCAAATTTGTGATAAGAGTAACCATGTAATAAAATAATACTTCGAAAACTATTACACCGATTAACTGGTTGTCTAAGAATATATATTCCAGTGTTTTACAATTCAATATTTATTATGTTACATCGCATGAACGCTTGTCTTATAAACGTGTCACCGAATCAACAAATATTAAGTAGAATTCGGTTCTAGCATTCGCCGGTCGCGTGGACGACACGCTCGCTTATCTCGCTCGGCTCGCGCGTCGAGGTTGCACTTCTAACTTCTAACATATCCCAACCCAGCCATGTTGTATTCCTAAATTATTTAAATTTCCATATTTCTTATTCTTCTTCTTAGCCTAATGATGGCAAAAACATAGTCAAACCGTAAAAGCCCAAAGCTACGGCGACAGCGTTGTCTGCAGCTGTCATCAAACAATAATTTATTCCTTGATCTTAAGTTATAACCTTATAACTCGTATACGGACCCCTTAGAATATAAGGCTTCTCGTGTGTTCTTTAACATGGAATTTTAATGTGGAACCGTCAGCCCGGTGTGAAAAGAAAATAGGAAAGTTAACTGGGCGGCCGTTCTTTATTCGCTTGGTCGAAATAATAAACGCAAAAATGTACAATCGGCATTTTGTTTTGGAAAGTTCTTAGCCACAGTGATAGACTTTAAAATTGTCAATATATTAATTAAGCTAAAATATCCATAGTATGGATATTTCGATTTAATTAATCCATATTCCATACAGCACTGTCTACCCCATTTAAAGAAAACTGGCTACATAGCCAAATATATTTTTTAAAGTTTATTTAAATATTTACAACTTTAACATAAGTACATCAAGTACAACAAACATGTTCATGCACGTCAAATGTTTGTACTGGTTATTGCACCATTAAAAAGTTTATTTGATTGAAGAAAAAGGTAGATCACTAACGTCGTTTTAAAGACTACCACGTTTATTACGTTTAGTTATCTCTAGACACATCGGCCCTTAAAAACATATTTTCACTTTCATATTGGAAAATCAGCCTGCGAGTTCAAAATAAAACTAGGTCCAACCCTCTACTCTTGTTGTCTAACACAATAACCTTCCATACCTGCATTGAAGTATGTTTTTGTGAGTAGAAACAATGACATAGAAAATGCATTCCTGTCATAAGATTTTTGATTTACCTGTAACAATAAAATTTAATAGATTAGTACATGGTAATTATACTTAAAAATCATTCTTTCATGTTCAATAAGACCTATATTTTCAGGAAATGTATTTTTTAATTAAGAAATTACTTTATATTGCATTTCGGTTGTGGAAGATTAGGAGTTAACTGCATCACCACTACGATTTCCGAAGGTCTATAATATAAGAATATAATAGGCGGCAAAATCATTTATCTGTCAATAGTTTATTTTTAACAAAAAACCTCAGTAAATAAATTAAAGTAATTCAATACTTTCAGAGCAAACAAAGTCATCGCATTTCATTATTAATAAAATATGTATTTCGTCAGAATATAAAAGTATCTGCTATTAATTAACAAACATCACGTAGAACAGTTAATATAATCGAAATGTCAGATACAATTGCACGCAATCCAAAATGAGCATAGCTTTTACAATTAATTCCAGCTAAAGTGTACATTAATACCAACGCAGCGAGCCGTAGATAATGCTGACCATTGCAAATGATGGATCCATTGGTAGACATCACTTCCACTTCATTTCTCATGTCATTCCCACCCCACAACTCGCCCACTATAAACTGACCCCTGCACCCTTCGATTTCCATTCGAGTCCAGTAATGGCAGGGCTTTTTAATAAATCGTCTACATACGGCCACATTATACTGAACTCAACTCCCTCAATATACCACGGACAATGCATTCAGTGTAAGAGCTCTTCGATAACTGGTAACCATTGGCAGCCGATTCAGAACTTGCGATAATGTATCGTACCATGAAGACCAAGATTTGTTGACTGAAATTAGAGATGGTATAGGGAAGGTTTTAGGTACTAGCTAGATACTAAAGTATCCAAGTATGCAGTTGTGCACATTTGATTTTACCTAATTTTTATTTTTTGTGACTTATTCACTAATCCAATTTGTAGGCATAAATGACATGTTGCTGAGACAACTAGAAAATCTATTGATTGGTTGATAAATCTACAGGTACTTTGATTTTGATTCCTATATAATAGAAATACCTTATGGGACATTGACCATGTTATCCCTATTAGCTCTAAAATACCGAAGACAGGGGTGACCTTTGAAAACTTTTAGGACTTCCATGTTATTGTTAACAAAACTTTATTTATTTTATTATACAAAGCTTTACTCAGCACGTTACAATAGGCAAAGCCACATTAAACATGTAGATATTTTTAAAAAAGGTTTTTACAATTCCAAAAAATTTAAATAGAATAAAAATACAACGTTTAAAATTCGTAACACGTACTTACGCCCTATATTACTAGTTATTAAACCTGCATCCCCTGCAACAAATTTCAAAAAAGATATCAAAATATAAAAAAACACGCGTTTACATAACTCTAAATTACGCAGGCTTAAAACTTGGGCGTAGCGGTACACAATAGGAATAAAAAATACATGTATGCAATATGCCGCCGAAATAAATTAAGTTTTATGTTTCGCGCGTTTTCGACTTGTTGGGAACATAAAATATGCGGCTAATGGACTTTTTCTATTATAAGAAAGAACATATAAGTTTTACCTACGTATATTTGCACCTAATTCCACTATAGGTTTACAATTGTAATTGTTAACATAAACTCTCTTTAATAACGTTACTAGTTTATCTATTCGTTTAGGTTATGCGGTAAAGCATGTGCCTTGTCCAAAGACAGTTGAAGTATACATTGTAGACATTTTTTTTAAAATTGATTTATTTTAATTAGTAAAGACTGAATCGATGGTACTTAAATGGTAGATAAGTAATCAGAAACATTATGGTTCCCAACTTCAAATGACCCTATTATCACTATTGTGCACAGAAAGTCATCAAATTTTGATACGCACATGTCGTTAGCAAAATTATTAAGCTTGTTGTTTTCCTTCGAAAATATTTTTAATGGTATATTATGAAAGAGTTAGTTTTAAATAGTTTTGAATCATAATATAACGAGCTAAATATAAATATAGAACAATTGTACTCGTGCCATAGTAATAACAATTGATTTCATTATAGGTATGTAGTATTTAATGTTTTTTCATGACGTACGTAAACGGGACGCTCAGTGGTAACGATACGCCTGACCATGACAGATGCAGTGTCAAAGAAAATTAATAACATTAAGTAGTAATTATAAAGTTTTGAATCATATTACGACCATAGGGCTAGAATTGCGTTGCCGGCCCTCAAAATACGAAAACGGTCTTTTTTTTAAAGACAATAAGGAATTTTATTCCGTATCAATTAGGTATTCTAAACACCGTAACTTAAGCAACAAACCTGGTCCAAAATACGTGTATTCCATGTATTCGCAATCACACCATTAGGAAGCAGTTCCCACAGCAAGCTGCCCTAACACCTGGACCAATCCGATTAGCATATTGATTGTTTACAGACGTGGCCCAACGCGATCGTCCCGGCGAGCGTGATGCTAATACTAAATTCGGAGACCCAAAACTCTGTGATAATAATTATATGTATGTATTGGTAGGTTATGGTCCGAATACTCTGAGACCAAGGTTGAGAACAGCAGTAGACAGTACAAACAATTTATTTGAAATTAGGCAAAGAACTAATTTTAAGATATAAAATAAACAGAAATAAAATAACCACTGACATTTATTCTATACTTTCTAGTAGGACTAGATTTAAACACGACACTTACTAGGGTTATTAAACTACAGACAGATATAGCCGACCGGTTTAAATACGAAAATAATAAATAATAGAAACGTGCCCAAAAAATATAAAACAAACTTCAACAACTTCTACTCCCGTGATTCATAAAGCATCACTAACTCTTTCTATATCTGTACGCTCTACATTTAAACTTTGACCAATAGTAAGACGTTATAGGCCGAAGACAACACTGCTGGACCGACACGGTGATCGAGTTATCAACTGACGTACTTTAAATTAAAAATTAATGCCTAAATGTGTATGTCACAAACCCGGGTTGAGGTATTGAGATTAAATACGTTTTAATGAGAGTTTCAGATTTATTTTTCAACTTAGCCAACACTCAACGTCTCTTTCTCTCTGTTCTTTTACCTGCTATGTTTTTTAACGAAAACCATTTTGGCCAAAGGATTGAGAATGAAATGAATGAAATGAAAAATAAATGAAAAGTGTTTATTCAGTTTAGGTCCTTAAAGAACTATGAATGTCAAATGAAGCTACCACTGGTTCGGAGGTAGTTTTCCACTGAGAAGAAACCAGCAGAAACTCAGTAGTTACTCTTTTCAAAAAAAATTGTTGAATACAGATTCATTTGTAATCAAAATAATATATAAAGCAAATTATTTAATTTTTATCGTATTATGTATTGGTAAAATATAATAACTACAAAAGTACTATTACAGTTAAGTATTATATAATTAAATAGACGACAACAAAAAAAACAAAAGTAGTGCAGCGTGGAAATTAACTGTCCATGAGTTTTTATCATTTATATAATCTTCAACACTATAGTAAGCTTTTTTTATTAAAATGACTTTACATGAGACTTAAACTTATGCAGGGGTAAATCAATTACATTTTGTGGTAGCTTATTAAATATTTTAATGCTTAATCCCACAAATGAGTTCCCAACCTTATGCAATCTAAGATTGGAACGGCAAGTTTGTGTTTGTTCCTAGTGTTCAAACTATGATTATCTGAAAGATATCTGAAAGATAAGAAAAATACCAAGTACATGACCTAAATATTTTTATTACGAATTATTATAATTTTAATAGAAATACAATTCATCATAAAGGAACTAAGAACTTTTCCCCAAACACTTAAGAGTGGCGCCATCTAACGAGTCAAGCTAATGGAGGTGTCATGTTTCCTTCTCGAATATTAGCGAGCTACTTGTTTTCCGAACCTCAGAGGAAGGTTCAAGGTATTCAACATATAGTCTATTGCGTTCAAATATTATATTCAGAGCAACATTATAATAATAATTAAAATTCAAAATATAAATAAAATGTTACTAGCAGTTTATATAAAATTCAGGAATTCAATATTCGTAATATTACGGAAAATCCTTATGAATGGATACATAAAATTTGTAATTCAAATCTTAGTATCGTTTTTTTCCTTTTGTTATAAAAAGTAAACAAAAAACACACGTCGTTTTAGATAATCTATCGTTTATATTATTTTCAGTACATAATATAAAATCCAAACAGACATCGCCCAAACTTTCTAACCAATGCACAAAGCCACACATAGACAAAGGTATTTAAAATTCAAAAAGGTAAAAAACATATAACAAACACAACCCAGGTATCAACACATAAGTCCAACCAGACATAATTCTCCACATAACAGCAAACAAATCATGCGGAACCCTTACTTATTAGTCATCCGTTAATATATTCAGTTCAATTTTATGCAAGCTACGTAATGTCCGTGATATGCACCATGTTATCACCTAACCCGCTAATTGCATCTCGGTGAATTATGACCACGTTAGGGGTGGGTCCTGTCTGGACATCCTTTAATGTTTGATTAAAGTGCTCTTCGGGATTTATATGCTGAAATGGGATTGTATGTACTCGTAAATGAAAATGGTTGAATGCTTTACTTCTAAACATAGAACAAAAGACATCATATTTCATTGGATATTTAGTAAGAGAATAGGCATAAATATAATGTATCTTTATAGCAGCCAGGTATCCAGATCCAAAAAACGTTTCTTAATTGCGGCTATCAATTGAATGAAGTATTGAAGAATCTTTATTTTTACACATTTGATTACGACTTAATTAGGAGTTTTAACAGTTTCCCAATTCAATATGTTTATCATCACTATGTCTTTTCGAATAGAGAATTAATATTTAAGATACAAGTACTTATCATCGTGGTTTCGAGAGTAAAAATAATAATGAGCAATATTACTTCCAATGATCCAGAAGAAAAAATTGTTCCAAGATAATGAGTGTTCCCAAAGACATACAAACCGATTTATAGGTTTTATTGTACTTTAATTAAACTTCCAAGGTAGCAAGAAAAGCAGTTTAAATTTCCCTTCCACATCGAATGTAGCTGCTGCAATGTTCTGTGCATTCCGAATTGCGCTTTTATCTAAAGCCATGATCAAATTCTGCATGTGATTTATTTTCTGACTCGTAATTTCTTCACTTGGCATAAGAATTATGGTCTTGGCTTCAATGACCGTTTTGTCTGTAAAATCAAATTATAACGTGAATGTACACCGTTGGAATCTTTTTTACTAAAATGAAGTATTACATTTCTGGTTTTATTATCGTTTGAGATTTTTTTTCTTCAGGATGTAAATTTCGCATCTCTTCAGTTCAATTGAAATTTTTGTTCACACTTTTAGAATATAACTAAAGGTTTTCCAAAAGTATGTTTTTGGCGATCGCATAGTTAATATGTATGTACAAAACGTTATATATGTGACGCTTTGGAAGTTCAAGTAAGTTTTGCTATAATGCTAATCTGCATTCTTCAATATAGTATCACTACATTGTCACTGAAGTTAGTAATTGTGAGGTGACAATTGACAACTTCAATATCCCGGTTAGAAAACAAAAGGTTGCAATTAATTTATTTTGAAGCAACATGTTCGATTTGACGAAGGTTCATTTAACAATACTTCAAAACAAAAACAAGGAAATACAACAACGTAGCTCATCGTTGAATCACGTACAATTAATATCAAAACAAAGCACTAACTAAGCGGACAATGTTGCAAGCGCACTGCAACGTTCGTTCCGAATTTCTCAAAGGGCATAACCTCTAAATCGAATACACCATTTTCAGCTTTACATTTATTGATAAAGAGTCTAAAGTTGTACGTGATCTAAACTGGTAAAGGCGTCAGTACAATACAGCCAAAGAATTCACGGGTGGGTGGTTTTCAATTGATGTAGTTTGCGGTTAGAAAATGTATCAGATCCCATGTACTAGAGTTAATGAGAGTTTAGTTATAACATGGCAGTGGGTATCTTGTGAATCAGTATGGAATTACATGGCACTTTTGAAACTTTAATCATAATTAACGTGTGGACCAGTTGCATTGCTGATAATAAATGTAATGTAATTTGTAGTTTATATACATTTAATCTTAAACATAACGTGATTAAAACTGCCGATATGTTGTATTAATCAATATCCTAAAAACTTCTAAAACAGTATTTTTTGCCTTGTTTAAGGTTGGTATGTCTTCCGGCCCGGTATACTATGACATGCGAAACGAGGCTGGACGAGGAAAGAACAGATCAGGATAGCTAGCAGCGCAAAATGGGCAGACCTGTGTTCAGCAAAGGTCTGCGACAATATGATATGTACTGTATTTGAGGTTTTAAACATAATAACTACTTTTGTAAAGACGACTTACTTCCTTTTCATAGAATTATGACATTAGAATTATAACATCTTTTCTTTCTTCTTTCTTTTATTTTATCTACATACCTTTTGTGTATAAACAATTTGATAAGTCTGGAGATTATTATTATGAGTTGAAGTGCTATAAGAAATAATTGCCATGGATGCAAATGCATGTTAGAGATTATTTTATGAAAGCCCGTCATCATCACTAATTCAAATAGATAGGTCCTTCCCAGTGATATATTTCCCACCAGCGCAAATGAGAAATATTTTCCGATTACTAGAAGTCTCATTTACCAGTATTTATAATTTATAGTCATATAAAGACAGAAATTCATCTTTCATGTTATTAAGTATACTGTTAGGAGTTACAACATTAAGCTGAATGAGCCCATCGTATCGTTAGCAATGCAAATGTATGTAAATACTTCCAGCAACAAAACAAAATTAAAGCATACCTAGTTTAAGTTTTCTAGATTTTCTGTAATCAATAACTTGTTTTTTTACCCAATTGCCGAGGGAGGGTTATGTTTTTTTAAAGCTATAGCAGTACTCGTATTTATAGACGACATATAAGACATCATCTTTCTTCAACATCAGCGCCTTGTTCGTTGTTCGGCAGGATTACTCACAAACCGGTTAAGCTGTCTTGAATTTGAAAAATGTTTAACATATGACACTCTAAAATACTAATGAAAACTGTTAGTTTTTGTTACTCTTAGATACGCAGACCTTAGATTATTGAAATCGAGAATATAAAACAAAGGTAGTTTTTATCATGTTTGTGAAATTGTCATGTGAAATGATTTTAAATATATTTTTGTCATATTGATAACGAACTTAATTTTTGGTATCTACTCTTTACTTACAAAAGTTTAATAAAAAATATAACGGTTCTAAATTTAAAGGTATCACATTGATACCCACGTATTACATATTGCTGACACTTCTGAATACAAAAAAAAAATACAAAATAAATATAAACTGAACATTTGCTCGCAAAAAGCACCCCACATTTGTTGTGCATTTTTATCGCGCGCCACTCCGTATAAATATTGTTGAAATTCCACCAACATTTCATGTTAACACCATACTAAAATAAACTCTCATTCACAAACCAAAAAATAACATGCCCACTACACATATCTTCTTAAGCGTTCACACCACCTTTGGCACGCGTACTAGAACACAATTTTACTTTGATCCCTGTCGAGTACTTTTGGGCTTATCCGCCGATGAGTTTTACAGGCCAGGTTACTGTGGACGTCTTGTAACAGTATCATAACTAACCATCAAAGTTCCTCGCGTACTTAGAATAAATTTTCAATACTCCTTCACCATGGATCGTTAGATCCATTCGGTGCTCACTAAGCTCATCTTCAGGCCCCAAGTAGGGGTGCCTATAATCCCGTGCGGTGAAGTTCTCCTCCTAATGGCTTTTTAATACTTTGTTTAAAATGTATCCGTTATGATTGATTTCTAGGGGGAAACCGATGGTATGATATTTTGGACTATTGTTATGAAAATAAAGTTCGGCTTTTGTACTGAAACGTAAACATCTCTGTCGTTTCACATAAAAAAGTGGTAAATGTGCCTTTTGATTTTTAGGCGGTTGCTAACGAGCGCCGACAAAATCAAAATCTCTGAAATTTACAGTTTAGTCATAATAAACATACACTAATTTTCGAATGGAAAATGGACTATTCGAATACCCTAGGTAGAAAAGCAAGGCCTTTGTTTTAGCAGTTTTCATTGATGTACTAGTAAAGATTCTAGTATTATTGCTAAATAATTATCTACTTGCATATGAAGCTTCAGCCCAACACACAACAGTGCAATAAGCGTTATTGCACTCGCGGTCGAATTTGCTGAGACGAAGCTTGCTTTATAGTTACGACTTAATTAGCTTTTAAGGAAGACATTGTGCATTTTAATTTGTAGTAAAATCTGAGCAGTTGCAACTGAACCTTGTTTTACATTGTAGCAGCAGTTACTAAGACAAATCTGATATTAACAAATACAAGATTGCATTCTTTGCTCTTTCAAATTTGAGAGAAATGGTTGTTTGAGATAAATGCTTTCAGTTTAAACACAAACGTAGATACTATTTTCACTAATATAATGTTATTTTATTCATAGAATGTATACAGAGGTTTAAAAACAACTTTATTATTGACTGCTAAGTCTTTCGTGATACAGAGTATGTATCACGAAACACGTCGCCTTAACAACTTCAATTTTGGGTTCGAATTTTAACGATTTTAATAGCTGTATAGGTAATTTTTATTTAAACTTTATCCAAAATAATAGAACGCTTCACTTTGTTTGAAAATCAAAGTAAGTTTAAAATATGTTTTCTTCGGTTTATTCATATAAAATTATAAGGCAAAACATTAATACTAATACGGTGGTATCATTATGTTTTAAAGTGATAGACAGGGACTGGCTGAACTAATAAGGCTGATGCAATAACGCAGTGGTTTCTCAGACATGAACGCTTGTCTTAGCATACTTTACACATTGCGATAATTATTAATATTCGACATGAAATGGATCAAAATGCTGAATCATTTCACCTTTAATATACTGGTGATCTAAAAAGGGATCACAATGCAGATGCTAACTACAGAAGTACATATATAAGTTACAGTAACCTAAAATTACACTGTTGACCCAATTTTTAGCCAGCAATGTAAATACAGTTATCGTATTCTTTATACAAAATATAACCAACGACAAGAAAAAACTGTCGCGGAGTGCCATATGGTGACGGCAATTTAGAATACAATTATCCCGTCCCTAATCTTCACGAGAGTGCCCTAAGAGATGGATATGGGACAAATCATTCAGTTGAGAACGGGCAGCAGCCTTCTCTCATCCAGCTTAAACTTTTAAAAACACTTTTGTCTCTAACCTGCTAAATATGAAAAACCCTTTGACTATTGTAGAGCAAATCCTAAGATATAGACTGCCATGGGCTGTTAAGTGAAGTGAAGGATTCGTCGTAAGATGTAAAAGCGACTTTTTCAGTGAGTGCGCGCGAGTGGTTTAATGAGCCGGAATAAGGACGCCGCAAGTTTCCATGTTATGAACCAGTAAAGGAGACCGAATGTAGCCGGAGACAATAGGTACCCTTGCGGTAACGTGGACGACTTTGCTTTTAATGGCACAAGTAATTCTGGAATAAGTGTTAAGCTTTTAAAACATATTGTTAGTCTTCTTGTTTTGTCGTTTGAAAAACGGAAATAAGGCCTCAAATTCCGAAAATCATTACTAAAATATGTGCAAAAGTAATGGTCATGTATGTCGTTGCTGGAGCAAACGCTGGACAGTTCAGATCACACCGAGATGCGTAAAACGGAGAACTAGTATATCTGACGTATAATGGCAGAGATTTAATTGTAGCAAAACAATGTTGAACGATGAAATTAAAAGCGATGTTTTTCAGCGTTATTTCTTAAGCAAATAGATGCCATTTTCCATTATAAGAGGTACAGTTGGAAAGTCATTAGAGACTCATCCAATATAGATTTAATAGTTTAGCTACCAATAAAAATAGAACAATCTGAATGTACTGTATTACGTATTGGTTATATAAAAGTTCGTAATTTTCAGTATGAAGTAAAATAAAGGTACTATTTATTAAAACGTAAATTTGATATTAGCATTTTGTTCATTTTATATCGTTCAACAAGTCTTAAAAGCAAACGTGAGAGATTTTAGTTTCATTTATTTTGGCACAAAACATAATTGCTCATAAAATGAACATGTCTGACAAGCTCTTAGTAAATCGGTAACAGAACTGAGACACCAAGGGCGATTATGTATGATGCAATATAAAAAACTATTAATATTTTGGTACAAAATCCAATCGACAAAACAGTCCGTCGCAGTCGGATTATCCGAACCCACTTTATCAATATTCGGGCAGCTAAATATTTTCCGTTCAAAAACAAAATCTGTTTCGGCCCTCACGTGCCGTGTCAAAGTTTTCACCAAAATATATCTGCACATTTTCAATGACAGGCCACTGCTTTTGGGATTTTCGAATATTTGACGCAGGTAAGTTTTGCATCATATAGTTTTCAAGTTAGGAATGGGCTGTATTTGAACCACATCATTGTTTTATTTTTAAAATGCTCATAATAACATTTATCTGAATTGGGTTCGCGTTTTAGGTCATGGCCTAATCTCCCCATGGTCCCATGGCCATAATATGTGGGAAGCCCCGTGGTCATGCAGTAGGAAGTTACAGTTTGGATTATTGATGTATTAAGTTACACTACGCCTGAGTATGTGCATGTACACATAATCTATATATACTCATTTTGGACTTGATCATTCAGGGAAACACCTAAGATAGCTCTTAATGACCGACCAAATTTCGCTTCCTTAAGTCATAACCGGTAACACACAATAATAGAAACCTTTTCAGAAAGATATTATGTCGGGTATTTCATCGGAAAAAAATAAATATTCTTAACGCTGCCTTGCTTCCTACTGCATCATATAAACACAATTAATACTATAAAGATTAATAAGGAAACAATGAAAACAACCGACTCCTTAACGATTGCATTTACGTGATATTTCAAGCGTTTATACAGTAGGGGCCAGGGCCGGATTTAGAGGCAGGAGACGCATTTTGCAGGCAGTGATTTATGACGGACACCGCCCGCCGTACGTCGACATATTTTTCGCATTACACATAAGGAAAAAATGACCTAGTAGAGTATTAGCGGTGGGAAAGTTACTGCGCTACTGTTATACGAATCACGCTTCGCCGGGGATGGGGATTGAGTTTTATGTACTCCTAGTTTATATACTACTACTTCAGTAACGTCCACTGCTGAAGGGATTCAGTCATTATTATTTTTATTGGTAGGGTCTGGAACGTAATCTTGCTTAGCAGGTTTCTGTAGGCTGGTCATGGCTTATACGTGAGATTATACCTTGTTCTTATTCTTACAAGCTTTATATATAATTTTCTTTTATTCAACTTATGATATGCTTCTTAAATTAAAATAATAATTGCTTCTATTAATATTGTTATATTATTTCTTATTCATCTTTTGTGCCGTAAGAGATCACGCACGTAAAGTATTGTAAGTAAGAAGTAAGAATCGATTTTCGAAGCTAAATTTTTGTATATCTGTACAGCTGTTTTACGAAACATTTTTACCAATAAAGTCGACTTAATTGGAAATACTTTTTTGTTTTCCATAACTTATTACCATCGTTCAAACTAACTCTCAATAGCTTTACAAATAAGGTCCACATTTCCATGCGTTTCCTCAACGATGTAATCTTTAACATTTAGAAGTAATTGCTAAAGTTATTGAAGATTGAAGCCATAACAAATCTTTTGACGTGTAATGCCAAACGTCTGACCTTTCAACCTACGCGCAGGCGAAATTAGAAAACTTGATGGGAACTGGTCGAAGAATTTTTCAAATTGAAAGTATCTGACGAATTTGGCAATAATATTGAAATCACTCTGAACGGCGTTCGATCCAATTTTCCTTTTCAATATAAATTAGATGAGGTGAAATATTATTCACTTTAAACTTCGTCCCAATTTATGGGATTGTGCTTGTTTCGAAGTCACAGTCAAGTTAGGGTTCACAATTTTAACAATTTTCCTATATTCGAATTCCGATAGTCACCCGTAATCGGGATTGAAGCAAAAGAATAGAATATGTTCTTACAATGACACTCATCAAGTGATGAGTGGTCTAAGGAGACCAAGTTAAGCGGGAAAATTGAATTTGTGTAATAGTTACTCGGAAACAGATAAATTACAAACATAACCAATCTAAATCCTTAAATATAAGCTGGAATCAACATCATCATCATCATCAGCCCATTATACGTCTACACCGAGGAGCTCAAGCATAATTTAGAAAATTCGTAAATTGATACGTGGCGGGATTAGAACCTGGCCCCTTCAGATCGTAAGGCAATGAGCCACCAACACTGGTACCAACAGCCAGATAAAATTAATGTTTGTCATAATATAGATGGTTATCTACTTATCCTATGCATACGGGTTCCTCATTTAACCTCCACCAGCGACATTATGCAAGTCAGCGAAATGATCACACCACGTTTAATCTTCTTCAACTGTTATCAATCCTGCGACACAAAGTGACCGGCCAACTACAATTACAAACCCAGGTGGAACTTACTCGCAAAGTCAAACAAAATAGTTGTAATGCTATGCTAGATTAAAAACTGTACAAAGTACTAGTAAATGGCTGCCTTGAAACCAAATAGTGAACTGTACCTCATGTTAACAAAGCATAATGAATTTCAAAGCTGAATGCAATGCTCAGTTCCACGTTCATTGTTCACGGTTGGATCCAACTTTTTATCTCGTTGGTACTAACATAATAATGATACAAAGCAAAATCAACTCAATCGTTTACTCGACATGAACCATTTGCTTAATAATATTACAATATAACAGTACTGAATGTTCATGTAGTTAAACTGTGGAGTTATTGTTAAATGAAAATATTGAAAGGGCGTCTACCGGTCGAATTTCCGAAAATATATATACGTTATCCGACGCTCTTACGTGAAGAAAACATCGGAGGAAACCTGTACACGCCTGCGAAGAGATTCAAAGGTTGTGCTGAAGTCGTCCAACCCGCGCATTGGCCCGCGTGGACGACTAAGGCCTAAACACCTAAACGGTAGCTCGTGCTCCCCGGTGGGGACGTTTAATGAGCTGATAATGATGAAAGTATCTGATTTGAAAATAATAATTTACTATTAGAGTTCGCATGATAGGTTACTGCCATAATACTCATAGGCATGCTATATGCACAGGAAGGCAATGTAGTTTTTTTTTTTTTTTTTTTATAGTATAGGGGGCAAACGAGCAGACAGATCACCTGATGGAAAGTGAATACTGCCGCCCATGGACATTTGCAAAGAAATATTAAAGGCTGTTGTTTAAATAATCACATCAGCATTTAACGTCCTTATCGAAGGGCACGAGCCTACCCGTACCCCAGTTTGGATTGACCGACTTCACGCACTAATTAATTCCGAAAAATCGAAATACATTGGTACGTGGCGGGATTTGAAACTACGCCCTCCCAATCAGTAGGCATCAGTTCACACCACAGACATCCGAATAACAATTAGACTGGACAAGCCGCCAAATTTATAGGCAGTCACAGTGTCGCAATTTCTTTTCGGTTCTTACCTGTGAAAAGATATTATATTTCTTGGTAAATTTTACTGATTCACTGCGATGATGGCATGTTACAATTGCACAGGATGGCATTTTGGAAAAAAAACGGTAATTTCTTCTAAAATTCGTGCGTGTTGATTTGTCTCACAGAGCGTAAACTATAGCCAGTGTATGCTCGTTGAGCATACATTTGTCGCACTTTTCAACGCGGCTTGCCCCATCTCCTGTATTGAGAAATCTGTGGTTCACACCATTCATCCACCGACGCCCTATGATTGATTGTATATGTTCATGTAATGGTTCTGATATCCAAAGTCAGATAACGTCCTGTAAGATATGAGGTGTTCAATATACCGAACTTACAGCATTGAATTATTTTGACTTTAAAACCAATTAGCTTACAATGAAGTTCAAAGGCTTCCGATCGAGCACACTACACCAACCAACCCTAAAATTACACACAATGCCAACAAACCTGGAGTAACTAAGCAATAACGGCCGGTAAATAAGTAGGTAAAGTTACCAGCGAGTAAAGGAAGTAAGTAAACTCCCGCCAACAAAACTTGGTAATGAGATATCCCCTGCAGCCGGATTTCTGGTTGCTGTTTATAAATACATTCTTACACGCAGTCGTGGGTTATCTATAGGGTGTTTTTATCACTTGTTATTTGTAGGTTTTGAATAATGTAATCTTCTTCGTTTTTATTAACTACGACCACTGCCATGCTTGCTTTCAATAAAAATATTATCATGATGAAATTACGATCGTGGCACAAGGTATGATCATATTGGCAGGTCACCAATGCCTCGTTTGTTATTACTTACTATGACCAGGTGAGTTTACTTTGATACCAATATTTGGTTTCCAAATCAAAATACAACAATATATTCATTCAAATTTGGTTCTTCCAGATCCTACATGAATTTTAAATGTAATCGACCACCCGGCTGCACCGTCGATTTCTACTGAGGAAACATCAGCAAGAAACTATGAAGGAGAATAAGCTTACTGGGAGCTATTACTGAGAACCTATTACAGCTTTAAGTGATGCTTAAGATTATTATTTTGACGATTATTTCAGTACAGTGCACGTTTGCGAGGAAATTCTGAGGTTGTGCGTGATGTCGGTCCGCACGGGGTTCGTGTGGATCACTAAGACCTATACACCCCATACGGGTAGTATTTTTTACTGAGGTGTATGTTGAGCTGATGGTGAAGATGATTCCATCAGGGCGAAGATGGCTTTTAGCCAGATTTCTTCATCTTTTTGTCATTCAGTTCTACGGGAGAACCTGTATAATATATGTCCTGTTAGTGGTCACCTTAATGTTACCTATTTTTCCTACCGGAATAGCGACACTGTGTTACAGAATTAAAGCCCCCTGTAGCTAGTAAATCTCTGTTCTGATTAAGTGCCCTGAAGTAAAGGAGGGTTAGTTCAAATGTGCAGTGACAGTGAAAATGGATCAAAGACCCCGTCTTAATAGAGACTTTGAGGATAATTAAGTGATTACCGACTTATCTAGATAAGTTAAATGACTTCGTGACAGAATGTCTCCGTGAATGCAAAAATCAGTTAATCTTAGATAAGAATCTACACCTTTTTCCAGTGGATTTCATTCTAGATTGAGATCGCGTCTTAGCAAACTAAGGTTTGGACTTTTTGCAGATGGTTTACCCGGAACGAAGCAAGCGCTAATGGCCTTCAGACTTAAAAAAAATAATGCAAGAGCCTAAGAACGTCTCAAAACGGAACTCGAATTTGGGGTTAGAGCATTGGAGAGAGGGCTCGTGAGAATTATATATCTTTAGAAGAGAAGCATTATACGCCCTTTGATCTATGAACTGATTAATGAATAGCATCAGCTCGCTGGGGAATCCTGGATGAAAGAAGTAAGGGACCGCATTTTTGTCTAAAATAAGCCACATTCTTATCATTCTTATAGCTCCGGTTTTCCTTACAATTTGGTGTTTCTTTCCTTGATTTCCGTTAGAATATACAGTTGAATCGACAACCGTATCTAAATCTGTTTGGAAGGTCCGTGTGATGTGATGTACGAAACTCATAAACGTAGTTCCGTCTTCAAGACCGGCGTATAAACACTGTCGATATGACATGAGTGGACGTTGGCATAAAGTTACTAGACGCGACAATAATTGTAATTCTTTTCTATTTTATACTCATAAGATTGGCTACTTCATTTTCCATATTTCTCTCACTGACAGTTATACTAAGCTTAGCGTATAATTTAAGTGTAACGTATTCAAAGACTAGATAGGCGTCCTTTACATGATACTGGATCCTGATGTCTTAACGGCAAAAGTTAGCTACTGTACTGATCGGCAATTTGGAATATTTAGAGATCAGATCAAATCCAAATTAATAAAGTATCTGATTGCCCACCCGTTTGACGACCCATGTGGTGTAATGGTTGAGAAGTCAGATTCTGCTACAAGGGTACATAAACAAATATTGTTTAATTTTGAAGTGGGTAAAACATATGGATTTAAATTCAAAACAAAATGCTTATCCATTTAGTGCCCATAGTATAAGCTACTTGCAAATCCGAGCTAGATTTTACGGTACAAATGTATATGGTAATATTATTTATCGCCTCATCTAGTTGCTCTACGCAGGTGTCAGCGGCCATATTTCGGGAGATTCTCATAGCCCGTGACATTTATTTGTCACGACCGCGTTCAAACCAGTTGCGACGTGGGCAAGTCGATTTGTTATCGCAAAATGTTTCGCTCTTCTGAATGATACGAAAGGCGATGTAGAAAACGTTACTTGAATCTTTATCCTTTTTTTTTTTTGTTTTGAACTATTTGTAAATCACTGAATCGACGATTCACCTCAAATGTTTTTATTCAGATGTTGTGTCATGTTGCTACGATACAATTTTTTCTTTACAAATTTCTAAAATTCAACGTTTCTCTTCACAGCTAGGCCAGATATCGCGGTTTTCCGCTTTTCTCATTCAGCCGTCACCAGCAACCCTTAGCAAGTCGTCAGTCTCTCATTCTACCATTCTGTGAAAGATGACCCGGTCCTCCACCTTTCGCATATCCAGCCTCCACCAGCGACCTTTCGCAATTCGTCGATCCATCAGGCTGGGCGTTCTACGCTACGCTTGCGAAGACGCGGTCTCCACTCCAGAACTCGTCTGCTCCAACCGCCACTGGTTTTTTACCACACACAAGACGAGTGCACTGCCACCTGAACTTGCTGTTCCGGCGGAGCAATATTCATTATGTTCTAAATGTTATAATGTACGTTACGGTGACAGTTTGGATTAAATTTAACACCACTCCTATCTAAAATTATTGCGACCTGAGGACCCAGACGTCATTCATGTCTATTATTGTAATGATGCTCAGAATATTATTTACAATTTATTAAAATATTTTATTGGGAATGACCGTTAACCCTTTGAACGCCAGGAGGATTCCTGGCCTTCAAAGACACAATATAAAATCTATGGTTTCTGATGCCTTAATGTGTCCTTGGCGTTCAAAGGGTTATATATTCGAATGATAATGTGATAAGTTACATTAGTACAAAGTTCGCGTGTATTGTATATTGTAACATGATGTTAGCGCGCTGTTCTGACACTTCGCAGATTAAACTTGTAAGTGATATATTGTGTTTTACACATCAATTTGATATACACCCCAACCGTTTTGGTACAAACTGTATTCAATATTGGGAAGAAAACATTTACCATATTATATCGAGGCATTTCGATATTCTCTTGTATTGCAAATGCACTTGTAAATAGAAGACAATGGCATTGAACATCGACTGAAAGTTATTTTACTACTTGTAGAATTAAAAAATAATAGAAAAAAACGAAAACCTTTAATGAACCAGATCAAATGTTGTTACGTAATTTCATAGGGTTATGTGCAGCACTGAAAGAATTAAAAAGGAAAAATAATTTTGTATGTGCATGACACAGAAGGACAATGCTTCGGGAGGCGCATTAAGCGTCGGGTAGCTTTCAAAGGATGGTAATCGATAACATCCTCCTATGCTAAGGGCCCGCGTGGTTGGTTACGGGCCACTTGCCTCATAGCCTTGCTGTGTTTGGAAAACCTTGTAGTTACAGACTAATTTAGGTATTTGTTTATTTTAAAGACTCGCCACATAAAAGAGTAGTAATTAATATGACACGTGTGTAATCATGTATTTAAAGGCAAATACAATAAAGAAAAAAAGCCTATTTGCCAATTACAAAAAAGGGGGATGTGTCTTCAACTACTTCTCATTTTGAACCAGTTGTAGATCAACTTGCGGTTTAAAATTGAAAATAAAGAATCATGTTGACGATGACACCATAAAAATGTTACAGTTGTAGGAGTTAATAATACCTATAAATTTATGCCGTACCAAAAATCCGCCAAACTTAGCAGTTCGATACTCGAACAGGTCACGCATTCAACTAACCGTCCGCCATTTATCACTTGGCGCAAAATATCAATATTTCGGTCGCGGGCCCTGACGACATTAACTAATGGTGTTATGTAACGCCTGTCCAGTATTAGGAGGTTTCCACGGAAAGGGAACACACGAAAATGGACCTTAAGCTCAGTAGTACAGACTATAAAAGTAACCACACACATTAAACATAATAAGATGTACAGTGGTCATCTGCAATATTTTCTCTCTTATCAACTTATCGCAGTACACTTTTCAACTTATCGTAGTTCTGATCTTCCGCTTCTGTCATCCAGCTTCCCCCTTTCGCAAGTCGACGCCATCGGGCCGGAGGAAGTTCTACGCTACGCTTGCCAAGATGCAGCCTACACTTCAGAGCTATATGCTACAACGGCAATAGGTCCTGCAACATACGTGGCCACTTCCAAGTTACACCTCAAATCGCTTATTTGGCAAGCCGTCCTAGTACGTTTCAATCAGTAATTATTATCTCCCATTGCATAAGTGCTTATTTCAAAACGTAAGAACACTTATGATAGATCATTATATAAAGGGTCACACATATTATGTTTTATATGAAGCACGTCTCTATCCAGAAGGTAATTTCACTGGATAGACTCGACACTGAGTCGTCTAGGTTGGTACCACCGCAGTGCCAGTGAAACTACCTGGTATAAGAGATCTAACATCTGTCGTCTCGGGTGACGGGCGCAGTGCGGCGTTGATGGAGGATAATACTGTCTATCAGTTGTTGGTCTCTTTTAATGCCGCTCTGTCATGATTAGGCGTATCACTTACCATCTGGTGAGCGTCCTGACCGTCCTGTAAATTAATAAATTAAAAGAAGCTACATTCCCCTTTTCCCGGAATACAGAAATGCAGAACATCCCTTTTTCGAGACGATATCTGGCACTGTGGTACATTTCTATCTCGGCTTAGTATCGAGTCTATTTAGCAAACCAGTAAGGAAAGTATTATAAAAAAAATAGGTACCTTTTCTTATAATCACTTAGGTTAAATGCCTACATTTGTATAAGCTCTGTGAGTTTATATACATTTGTATAGTCATGCTATTACAAAATGCGAGATAATTGACGTCACCTTAACCTGTCAAAGGGTAGACTGAAGATCCTATTACAGCAGCGAGTAGCGAAGTGCCACTTTGCGAGCGTTTAACTGATATTCCTTGACATTATTTTGCGTTAAAGGGATTAAGAGGTTTTTAAGTATATATTTAAGGGTTAAATAAGGATGTCATGGAGATATTTAACATTGTTAACAGCCTTGTAGCTATTGACCTTTAGTAGATTTAATAATGTGGCCCGATGCGTGCTCAGTTGACAGTTATTGGATGCTTCGAAATTCGAAATGCACGTTAAGTTCTTGGTCCAAACTACTTACTTTCTTGCGATATCCTGCGTCTACTATTGGACATAGTGCCTGAGTGGTAGTTTACGGCCCAATCCTCCAAGGTCGCGCTGTGTTGAGGGTCTGTGCCTTGCAGTAAGTCATTACATGCTAGTTGACGGGCTAAGTTTTTATTAAAATGTTATCATTCACTTCGAATGTACTGCACTTCTGCTGGAGTTGGAGAATTTCATGATATCATAAGGTAATTCTACTGTATTACTTTATGATATCATGAAATAATTCTTAATCTACTTTGAAAATAGTTTTAAAGGAAGTTTCAAATAACTTTAAAAAATAATCTTAAAGTCTCTTTAAATAATAAATAACCTTATTTAAAGTTCACACCTAAAGCTCAGGCCACACAAACAATCTCAGAAAGTTTTCACTCAAACAAGCCTTTGTCACATACTAAACCACATTATTGGCACAATAAAGGCCGTTACAATATTCCATATGCACTCCACTCGTAATTCGAGAGCCATAACACGTTAAGTTATAAACAGAGATAGTACCGTCTCCGAACGGTGCCGACTTCGAGAAGGGTTATCAAAAATATCACAGATTGATGCTGATCTTACATTTTATTCTTTTGATTTCTGCCTTTGTTATAAATTATTAAAGATTCTTTAATTTACATAACATTTAATAATAGATTAAACCTCAGTGTTACAATATGAGTGTTTCCGCGCGTATTGCTAATGTCAAGAGAGAGATATTAGTGACGTGACATCGCTCTTCAATTGATTAGGGATGGGTAGCGTTGGTCGTTTCTTTTCCGTCTAATAAAATATATTATAGTCAAAAATGAATGCCTACGAGGTCTAGTAGGCTGAGCTAGGTCTGGGGATTTGGGGGACGAAGTAATATTATAATAATGAGTTATAAGAGTTGGAGCTTCGTGGAATACACTCTGATAGTTCGTTTCTGGGTAATTTCCAAGTTTAGTTAATGCAAGTTGTGTACCTTTTTTTCTCGAAAGAAGGTAACAATGATATGTAATAAGATAGTTGTATCTAGCATCTATCATGAGGGTGACAAGCGCAAGCCAGTAGTGTCGGAAATATTATTATTATCTGCTATCTTAACACTGAACCTGTCACTGGTTTACATTCTGTCTACCCTTATTAGTTTCCTTTAACACTGCATTTGTCACGGGCAGGCGTATCGTTGCCATCGATATGCGATAGGTAGTCCGTTCACTTCAAGACATAAAAACTATTAAATATAGTTTTGCTAACCTACAGCCAATACGACTACGTTAAAGTTACCTAGTTATGTTACCTGCTGCGCACTAGAATGGCTGGATAAAACCAATAATAAACTAACATCACCATGGGACGTTACCTGAAAACTTTCTATTATACACACATGAAGTTTGTGTTATGGAAAACAAATAGTGTTAAGTGTCTGTGAACTATGTTAGGTTCAACGGGAAAAGAGCATAATGATATTACTAGGTTACTGGTAAGTTCCGCTACATCATATTCAGTTTAGTCTCTCGCAATTCCTTCTTGTTTAGTAAAACTATACAACATCTACGAGTTTGTCACGTATAAGTTACCTGTAGCTATAAAAGTTTGGGATGGTATTTTAACCAGTTAATATTTGACATAAGTTAACGACCTAAGTAAAGGTAAGTCATCACAATCGTAAAATAGTATGTACAATCAAATGCAGAGTTGCATATGTTGTGGAAGTACGGTAGGAAATAAAATAAAATATCGGCAGTCTCTTCTTAATTTCATGTTATTATTTATGGAAATAAAGTACATTACATATTTGAATAGTTTTTTTCGTGCATTACTTTTGATTCATTCGGTTTCGTGTTAAATGTTACACCTACTTATAGATGAACCCGAACACAAATAATTAAAAAAAAAAATAATAAAATTGAATACAAAACCTCATAAAATATAATTAAAATAAAACAACGTTATCACAACATTATTAAAAACTGAATAGCAAATGTGCTCATTACAACGCCGAAACAATAAATTCCCACAGACATCTCAATAAATCGTTATTTCCACGGTTTTTGCTACTGTTTCACAAACGGATTTCACATGGTAGCATGTGTCACGCTATATTGGGGATTAAGGTACTTTGGACACGAGACGATAATAATTGCAAACGGGTTGAATTGGCCAAATAATGGCATTTAACTGGCCGTTTAACCGCAACAAACACTAATACTATATTTTTTAAACTACAACTTAACTTTTAAAATAATTGTGGAACCAAGGGCGCCCCAATGAGTCGGTTTTCCTTGCCTCTTTCACTCATTTCACTTAACAGCTGGATGCACCAGAAACATGAAAATATCAAAGATTTCTATATAAACATTATAGATTCTTGGGAAAGCATAATTTTTATTGATTTATTGAAGTAACTATTAAATTAAGTAAATAAATCAAAGGGTAAAGAGCCTATTTTTACAATCATGATCCATTAACGGTCAACAATTAAAACAGGTAGGCCACATATCATGGTATTGCAAATGTACATGGACAGCACTGTTATTAATCTATCATCCCCTCATTCGTTTGCTCGTTTGATCCCCTTTACGTTTTGATTATACTAAAGTTAGATTGGATTGTAAAGAAAATCGGGAAATTATCTATACTAATAATAGTTTCAGGAAATGACATGGCTTTAAAGATATTCCGGCGAAAGTAAAAACAATAATATTAGATATATTTCAAGGCAATATTACCGGTAATGAAGGAGTCAACGAATTTCAATACTGTAAACGCGTACGCCAAACTTCGTGTCAATAATTTTTAATTAAACCTCCTTTTGTTGCACCTTGCAAGCGATTCATAACAACTGTCAAGCGTTAATAGCGGAACTTGGGACCGAAGAATAGACCACGGACTTGCACTGGGACCCTCCCTCGATAATTGGTTTCTCCCTCTCTTAGCCCTGTATGGTTTTTGCAAAATAGGCCTTAGCTCGTATGCTTAGAGTGCATCGAATTAATAACAGGCCTACGAAGTGTTAATTGAAGTTCAGGAAGATGTGGTTTGTTTGTGATGTGTAGGGTAAGATTTTTTGTTTATTGTTAGCACGAATGTTTTTTCCGTTTGGTTTATTGTATTAGTTCGTTGCTTATTTCTGTTTTCGTTTGAATGGGCCATTAAAGAGAATAGAAAATGATTTATTGTTGTATTTTGGCATAGGTTCATGTTTACGTTTTTCGTTGGAAAGGTCGCATTGAGAAAGAACCATATGAATATGCGGCCTTCTATAATAATTAAAACGGCTCTACAATTGTGTGCATTGACACTGGTATGGTACTATTTATTTTAAAGAAACCAGTTTTTAAGTTAATCTTAATTTCTGTAAGGTCCTACGGAGATAGAGATCGGATCCAAACTAGTACTTCCAAGAGATAAACGTATTTACATGACTAAAGTGTAAATAAGTAACTCATTCTGCCCAAATAATTACATTTGAAGAAAGTGTAGCTAAGTTAACAAAGCAAGGCTTGCCAATGAAAAACTAGCAATTGTAAGGAAAATCTTGAAATGAATAACATATCGTTAACTGAAAATTAGGACCGCCGTTATTTCTTCTTTTAGTTCCAAATTTAGATGTTTTTAGAATCTAAATGTATTTAAATAATCTGAATCAATTCAGTTGTAAGTTTGAAATTCTATCTGATTATGGTATTTTTAATACATAAGTATTGTATCAATTAAAGACTTTGAACACTTTTCTTCTACATAAAATACATTGTACTTTTATTTTTCTTATAGAGCAGTATTTATATTTCATAGCTTTTCACATGTATTTTAATGACATTCATTAATGTTGCCTGTAAATCAGATTTACACCTACACCACGTTTAGTAGAATTTAACACCCTTGCGTGTATTTCATCCATTAAGGAGGTATCCACATACGTCATCGACCAACTCAATATCATAGGTTCAACTTGTAGGAATGCAAGTTCTCAGGTTTGAATACGCGATGTTTGTCCTCATGAGTCGTGAAGGTTGGACTTCTTTCATCTCTTAATTCGTTCCAGAAACTACTAATAGCGTATTCTGTCAAATAGCGAAGGAAACACATTCGTTATGGCTTATGCGCTGGACCATCTCAATGATGAAAGTTATCAGGAGAGGTGGACAAGGCTTTCTCCGTTGGACGTTATTGCTGCAGTAGTTCTCATACGCAATATTGAATGACCATATTACTTTTCTATCAGATGGCCCTTAACATTATCAACCAATCAGTCTATATCGTCCTATTGCAGGACAGAGGACTATCAGCCCACTGTCCCCACCGAGGGGCACGAACCTACCCGTATAGTGTGGTTAGGCCTTAGTCGTCCACGCGGGCCCAGTGGACGACTTCACGCACAACCTTTGAATCTCTTCTCAGGTGTGCGCAGGTTTCCTCGATATTTTCTTCACCGTTAGAGCGTCGGATAACGTACATATATTTTTCGAAAATACGAAAACACAATTGATTTGAACTTCAGCCGTCACGGTAGATGGGCAACAGTCCACACCATTGAGTCACCGACACTGTGTGAATGTTAGTGGATATTTTTTTCCGGTCACCCATCCAATGATAACTATTGCGATCGTGAGCGAGCCGATCATGAATATCATCAACTGCCCCATTATTTTGTAAACATTCCTATTTCAGTAAGTGCGTTTATTAAGTACCCATTTATCCCCGAACCTTCTCTATTATTTGTTTTGTTTAGTAAACAATAAAGGGGTCTATATTTCTATTGTTCGTACTATGGGATACTTAGACAGGGTAAAGCCTCCTTATGATGATGGTCATTTTCGACACAAAGGTTATTTGTTATGATGAAGTATACATCAATTTACGAAATCGTGTACAGACCTAACATTTTTTTAACGTGATCATATTTTTTTTTTGCAAGTTTGGGTACTTTGTTCGTAGGTTTGTTTTTTCGTAGGAACGTACACTGTTATCCGCTAATGCCCTGTGCAGCTTCACTTGACAAGTGGTAAGCGCAGATGGCTCTTAGCCTTGAATATTTATGGAAGGAGGTTAAGGGCGTCGTGGAGTTGAACTATGACCTCGGCTTAGGGCGGTACAAAGAGAAATGCTAGATAGTCTGATATGTGTGTGGGGAAAAACGACTAAAACTTGCAATCATTCCATATAACTAATTCAGACATCAAAACCTATTGAATCTAGCTTTAATTTGATGTTTTTTCTCGGAAACAATACTGACATTAATAAAATGCCTAAGGACGTACGTACGTTATTTACTAAAGCTACCATTGATACCTCAATTTAGTTTAATAATGGA
Organism: Leucinodes orbonalis; assembly: GCA_019425675.1. Taxonomy (NCBI): domain Eukaryota; kingdom Metazoa; phylum Arthropoda; class Insecta; order Lepidoptera; family Crambidae; genus Leucinodes; species Leucinodes orbonalis. The sequence goes on from PQWD01004244.1 coordinate 263,401, forward strand.
AACCAAACACAATCATGTTTTGTTTGTTGAAACAACCACATGACCTCAGTTGTATTTTTATAATGTTAGGATTATGACGACTCATATTATGATGTAATAGTTGAGAAGTCAGCAACTACACCCCAGGGTAGCGGGTTCGATACCCGGTCAGCCCAAAATTTGTGTGCATAAACATGTATGTATTGGTCTGGATGTATAATAATAAAAATTAGTAAAAGAAATAAATAAATGAAATTATTATTCTTCGATAACTTCCCAAAAATCATGATTCTTTTATTCATACCGAGATACTGCATTCATTTTGTATGAAAGGCCACGGAACGGAAGTGACGCGCGCCAACAGTGCACCGGAAACTGTCGGCCATTTTGCTTGTTTACGACACTGCCGCCATCTAGCGGGGACTGCGCTGACTTATAGATCGTTCGCATTGAATCTGGCACCCAGCGGCCGTTAAAAGGACCTTAATGTCACAGTAATGATACACTATCTCTCGTGATGGTTATATGAATATTGCATTAAGAATGGAATGCAGTTGAACATAAAAATTTTTATACGCCATAAAGCTTGCAATACGATTTTAACTTCCTGTATGATAAAGAGCAAATCAATCCCAGACAGTACATTTCTTGTAATTACGCATCTCATATTGTGGTTAAGTGAGTTCGACTAAAATAAAGATTAAAATATTTATATACTTTTATGTAATTACATTACATATTAATAAACACCCATACTATCACAAACTAACGTGTTCATGTATAATATTGTTTGCACTGACTCTTAGTGTATTTGCCGACTTCTCAACTCACTCAACTATCACCACATTGGTAGTCAACATAATTATGATATTTTTTAAACTGTTCAGATCTGTATACGTAACATTAAATATCACAAGCAGAAAAGTACTGTTTGCTTACTGAAGCAGATTCGTTATTTCATATCAACAATAAAAATGAACTAATTTCTATTTCTTTACTATTCTCGTGAAGGCAAAATTCCGCTAAAAACTATTCGAAACCGAAGCAATTCACTGGACGCGGTTTCGTGTTAAATTTTCAATGATTAAATGAAATTCCCATAATCCGCTTACGAAGGCTCTTTAACCTATAAAGAACTCGCAAATATCCGATTAGACCGCAAGCTTTTAAATGAATGGGGTCTTTTACGGCACGATAAATTAGATTTTTTGGTCTACATTTGTTGAACCAAAATTGTGACGTTACGTCAGCAATTTCAAGATTTATTTAGCGATACATAAACACTGACTGCAGGATTCATTCACAAGTTCAAAGTCATTAAACGAGCAATAGAATGAGCTATGCTCAGGTTCTTTCTTAGGGATAAGATCAGAAATTATTGATGAATCCGTACGATAAGTAAAGATACCGACATAGCCCGCCGGATCAGCAAGTTTAAAGTGGCAGTGGGCTGGTCACGTATGTCGCAAAGCCGATGGCCGATAAAGCACACGAGTTCTGAAGTGACGACCGCGTCTTAGCAAGCAAACGCCTTACGGTCCGATGGACTGACGACTTGCGAAAGGTCGCTGGTGGAGGCTGGATGAGAAAAGCGGAGGACCGAGATATCTGGCGATAGGTTGAAGAGAGAGGGAGAGACTTTAAAGTTCGTAATAGGCCACTAGAAAGTAAAGGTTCTTCTTCTCTATGGTGAAGTGTTTAGCCATAATCTACACGCTTGGCTGGCGCGTTGGAGACAGACGGTCAAAGACTCGCTCGAGATTTTTGTCCCCGCAAAGTATAGTTTCTTTATCATACCGGGATAGTCGTCAAACAAATAGCTGTATCTATTAAAGTAAGGTGTACTGAGCGAGCGTTGCTATCCGTTCTCTGCATAATATTTTTTATAATACAAATCATACAGGACGGTCAGGACGAAAAAATATCTTATCTTACTTATAAGTATATATTTCTTAAATACATGACAACAATTTCTAACAGTAAAATTTCATCTGAAACCAAAACACGTGTATTATATAGGCATATGATCCTCCAATTACATCTTCAGAGGCAGACACGACATGCCAAGGGAAAGAGAAACACCGCATAAATATTCAAGGGACACATTAACCTCGTAATGAAAGAGCCCGCTTTAATAAAATCGTGTGAGCTTGTGCCTACAACCATCATGTCACGCCCTTTATTGTAAGGCGTCTCTAATCTTGGGTAAATGTCGAATTCCTTGCTACAACGACGTTGGGATAATCATAGACTTGGTTAAATTTTGTAATCTTTGGGACTGTAAATTTCCTGTCTATTGTTAACGTTGTCTTGGTAGCCGCATTATCATATTTTTAATTAAGAACATGCTTAGATAATTAATAAACTAACTATTGTTTATCTAAGTGAACATGACTCAATAATTATGGCATGGAATTACAAGGATGTAGGTAGCTTCTTACTACTAGGGACTAATTTAAAAATATTTGCAATATTAAATACTCTTATTAGTAGGGTATGCTTTGCATTAAGTAAGTTTAACGCAAAGCATACCTGGTATGGCGAGAAAAATATCACACTTGAAAAGCTACTGAAACTAGATAGATCACATCATCTGATATGTGAACAAAGGAGTGCATGATTTTTAAAAAATGAATTCACCTGATGGTAAATGATACGGCTAACCATAACAGAGCGACATTGATTGAGACCAACTACTGATAAACAGTTATTCTCTATCAATGCCGCACTGCGCCCGACACCCGAGACAACAGATGTAGGTCTTTATACCTGGTAATATCACTAACTACAGTGCCCTCATCGCACAGAATTTTACGGGAGGATATCTGGCACTGCGGTGGTACCTACTAGACGATTTAATACCTACTCGTACGGACGAACAATTCACCACCTGATGGTAAGTGATACACATAATACTTTTATGGGGTTGCTAGATACTAAGTCTAGATTGGTGTGTATTTGATACAAAGTTTTTGTTATCTATGTTACTAACTCACATTGTTGCCAGAAAGCCTGAGTCCCTTCAGGCTTAAGACCCAAGAAATAACAAACGTCACGTAGAAATGATTTCCCAAAAAGCTCTTTCTTTTGCACGGCCTATATAAAAGTTGTATTATAATTTGGCCTTTACATACGCTAGAGACTGGTGTGGAATAAGAAATCGGTAAGAAATGGCATTTGTCATACTCAAGGTTTAGGTTTGTCTAGGCAAAGTGCCAAGTAATGCCTTACCTAATATAACTGACTCACAGCCTGTATATTCCCGGAGAAAATATGCAGGATAACCGAGCTACCTTATTTTAATGTTTCTGAGTAAGAGAAAGTAATCTTAAATAATTAATACTCCTTGACGTTCAGACAACGCCATTTTGTTCCAAACGAAGCACAAAGTCTATAATGTAGATTAATAATTCATATACAATAATGCATAAATGTAATAAAGCCCAAATGAGCCTAAATTACTATCAAATAATCCCAGAAATACTTTCAAAAACTTTGCGAAACTGGCACTGTAATTTTTTAAGAAGACTCCAATCATAATTTTATTACTTATGAAGTTTTATTATTTAAGACTGGTGCTTTGGTAGTATACAATGAATAGATATTATTGTATAAGTATCAATGTAATTATATAATGTAATGTTTATATATGAGTCTGTCCCAGACAACCTCTAGCTTAGTATAAATCCTTTTAGTTTAAATAACAAATTGTGTTATAATGGGACTGCTTTCAAAGTTATTTAACTCGCAGACATCGCATATTTTTTTCATTAAATTAAAAAGGTAGCTAATTCATTAGGCATCTTTATCAACTTTTTAGTTTTAATATTAACTAGGATGATATCAAAACCTAGATGTATGCCTCCCCTTTCTTAGAGCCAAGTCCGATCCTAAAAAATTTTACTTGTACTATGATAAAATGTGCCGTAAAACGCCAGTCTTTGTTTATGATGTAAAAGTTTTTTTTTAAATACTAGCAAAAAAAATACAACCTACCAAACGGTACATGTATGTACACAAACACTAATTTAAATTGAACGTTTGAAATGTAAATGTCGGTACAGTCGCGTGCAATGGGCGTTGTAATTATCGCGTTCCGTCATTGAACTGGAATGTTTGTTTGTGTGTTTGCGCCTATTGTGCTCGAGTGTTTGGGGTGTACAATGCGCAGGATTGTGATTTTAGTAAATAATCACGGAGCTGATTGACTGACTGGAAAGGACAATAAAACAATCACCGAAAAACAGTTTTAATTTAAGTTTTTAGTATATTACGTAATGGATAACTAAAACATTTGTTAGATTTATTTGCAAGTAGTGCTAAGTAATTTTAAAATATTTATTAGATACATATCAATCAATATTCCCAAAATCAACCGAAATGAAATACAATAAATGTATTTGAAAAAGTAAATCATACAATATAGTGTCAAATGATATCACTCTTTACAAAAAACCTATAGTTTTTTTTAAATGTTGTACGTACATTAACCCATTGAACGCCGGGAATCCAGACACATAGAAATCTATTGTGTCTGGCGACTAAAAGGCATAATTGGCGTTCAATAAAGAAAAAAGAAATACTTAAGCAAGAATTGCCATATGGAA